>PDHQ01000187.1:0-66490 GCA_003339415.1 Ophiocordyceps camponoti-saundersi (nom. inval.) | reverse complement strand
CCCGCCCCGCCTCGCCTCGCACCGCCCCGCACCGCCCCGCACCGCCCCGCGCTGCGCCGCTGCGCTGCGCCGCCCCGCTCCTTCCGCCCCGTGCCTTGCGGACTTTCCTTTCTCCGCCCTCCCCTCCTTACCCCACTTTCTTATATTATCCGAGACTACCCCCGGGCAGCAGGCTCGTTATACTATACCGCCGCTAGCCACCGCTATGCCCTTATATAAGCGTATAGTAAGCCTTTCCTTTATAGTTAGGGGGTTTTGCCCCACTTTAGGGGATTTTTCCTACTTAATATATTGCAGAAGCTCTAGATACTATAAAGGCCCCTAGTATATAAATAATAATAATAATAATATTATATAGCGTTTAAAGCTATTAAGTAGCTTTTAAGTTAAAATAATATAATTTTTTTATTTTATAAGGATAAGTTAATAAAATATCCCGCTTTATAAGCGCTAACTTTTAGTATTTTTTATAATAAGGATTTTCTTTATTTTATACTTATTAAAAAATAAGTTATTATAAGAGAAATAAAGGAGGGGATTTAGCTAGAAGTTAGTAAGTAACTAAAATAATAAAAGGTTACTAGTAGCACGCTTAATAAAGTTAATATAAAAGGAAAATAAATATTAAGTAGCGTATTAAAAGTAATAGTAAGTAGCGTTAGTATAGCTATTACTTTATACTTACTTTTAAGGTAATTAAGCTTCTAAAATAAATAATTAAACTATATATAAGTAAAATTAAGCTATATAAAGTTACCGATTTAAAACTATTCCGCAGGTTAGCGAGACTTATTTAAAGAGTCCTATTACTACTACTAAGCTTAGGTAATAAAAGCTTATATTAGTTTAACGCTATTATAAAAGAAATAAATAAACGCTATAGCTTAGCCTTTTAAAGAAAAGATAGGGGTAGCCGCTTTTACTAGCTAGTTAAGAAAAGTAATATTAAAGCTATAAAATAAGTAATTAAGACTAATATTTATTATAGATAAGTTTTAATTATTTAAAGTAAGCTAGTAAGTAAGTAAATAATATAGTTAATTAAATTATAAAAAGGAGATTATATAATAAAAAATAGCTTATACCTCTTAATTTATATATTTTATATTATAATTAATTTAAAAGTAATACGCTATAGAAAGTAGCTTATTAACCCTAGTAAGATAGTAAAAAATAAATTAAAAATAGCTTATCTAATTAAAACCGTAATTAGAAATCAACTTATAAGGGAAGCTATAAAACCGCTACTAATATTAAATAAAGCGCTTAGTATATTACTTAGTATTTATAAATATTATAGCTTTAAGCTAGATATATTTCGATAAGCAATTTATAATAATTATTAGGAAATAAGGCTAGGATTTTAAGGCGGTAGGTAGCTTCGTTATAAAGTTTATAAAAAGGGTTATTTAAAACTATTTAAAAAGGGGTAATAGCTAAAGTAACCCTTAATAGCGCTAATAATTAAAATAATCTTTATAATAATAATAATTATAAATAAAATATATTATATTTATAAATATACTATTTTAGTAAAACTTATATTAAAAAAATATAAAAGTAATATTCTTATTAAGGTATCTTATTATAAAGGAATTATAAGTTTATTAAATAAGTATAATAATTAAAAGTTTTTACTTAGGAACTTAAAGATAGCCCCGGAATTATAGCTATTTATAAGTAAAGATAAAATAGTTTATAACTTATTTATAAGTACTTACTTTTAGCGGAAATTTCTAAGCGCTTAATTAAACCGCTTAGTAGTATATATAATAAAGGAAATTAGTATAAAAAGCCTCTAACTAAAAGTTTTATAAGGTCTTATTATAAAAAAAAGCTAGGGCGTCCTAAGTAAGAGGTATAGCTATAAGGAACTAAGATAGGGCTAGGCTAGACTAAACTAGCTATAACTTAAAAAAGTAAATAAATATAAGCTATATAATTTAATTAAAGCGCTCCTTTATCCCGCGGCGATTTTATTCTTACTAAGAGAGCGCGTCGGGCTACGACGCTTACGCGCTA
Organism: Ophiocordyceps camponoti-saundersi (nom. inval.); assembly: GCA_003339415.1. Lineage (NCBI taxonomy): Eukaryota > Fungi > Ascomycota > Sordariomycetes > Hypocreales > Ophiocordycipitaceae > Ophiocordyceps > Ophiocordyceps camponoti-saundersi. Next base: position 64,468 of record PDHQ01000187.1, on the reverse strand, counting down.
ATATAAGATTAAAAGCGGAAGTTAAAAAGAGTAAATATCTTAGCTTAACGCGCCTAATATTCTATTATAATTTTAAATATAATAAAATACTTTAAAGCCTTATAATTTATAAAAATAAAGAATAGCTAGGTAACTTTATATAATTTAGTAAACTATATTTTAAAATAAGAAATATTAATAAGAAGTTTTTTATTATAAATTATATAATTTTATTTTATAAGTAAAAGTTTCTTAAAATAATATATAATAAGCTAAAAGATATAGTTTAAGCTAAATTAGGAAAAATACTTACTAATTACCTTATTAGAATAATTAGCTTTAATAATAATATTATAGTTTAGATTTTATTTAGCGAGGATAAAGGTAAAGATAAACGCGGACTTAAGCGTATTAAAAGCGAGCTAATATTTATTAATCTAATAGAAACGCGCGCCGCGTTTTATAAGCTTAACTAAGGGGGCTATAAGGTTTAAAAAGTAAAATATAAAGTTATAATAAAAGTTAGTAAACTTAAGAAAATTATATATATTTTAAATATAAGTTAGCGCCTTTTATCTTAAAATTATAAAAACTTTAATAAGGTTTTACTATATTTCTTTACTAGCGTAAATAATAAACTTTAAATCTTTAACTTTAAAAATAGTAAAGTTATACTTATTAAAGTTAAGGAAAAGCCTAGCTTAATAGAGATATAAGAATATAACGCGTATTTTACGCTAATAATTAAAATAAAAACCTCCTAAATAAATAAAAATATTATTTAAGTATATTATAATAAAATCTTTTAAAAAGTTATTAAAAGTAATATTAATATAACGCTAAAATATAGTAAGCGTACTTATAAAGCTAAAAAGGTAAATAAGGTATTTAAATAAACTAAACTAAGTATAGAAAGCTATAAGGTATTCCTTACCCTTTATAATATAAAGCTTATAAACTCTTATATATTTTACGAATTCCGCGCTTATAATAACGTAAATATAGATTTCTTATTCTTATATTATAAGCAGACTCCGCTCTTTCTATTACCTTATAGCGATAGCTTCGAGCTATACTTAGAGTAACTTTAAGGGGGAGGGTAACGCTATATAAGTTAATCGTAACCGCGAAAATTTTTTACTTAGAATATAGCTTTACTCTAAATTATAATAAACTTAAACTTAAGGGTTTACTATACCTTTTACTTTATTAGAAGCTAAAGTAAGTATTAATAAGATTATTTCGGGGGATATTTTAGTTTTTATATAAGTAATTATCGAATAAGTAGCGGAGTCTAAGAGGGTCCGGGGAGGCGCCCCCCTTACTCCGACTCCGTTAATTAATAATATTATTTTAGCTATTATAGCTATAATTTCCTTTTTTTTTTATAGCTTTAAAGGGAGCGGAACTCCTCTAATATAAGCTATAATTATAGCTAAAATACTAAAGAAGATTATTAAAAAATAAGTTTCTAAGCGATATAAGCGTTAGCTTATAATTCGCTTTAACTTTATTATTACTTTATTTTAAGTTTAAGGCCTTAAGGTAATTATAATAAGCGTTAATTATAAACTTTATAAGTAAGGCTAAGCTTTTATAATAAGGAAATTACTTAGCGGTAATATTATAGTAATATTCTAAAATATTATTTATAAGCTCCGGTCTAATTTAAAATAGCTTTATATTATTTTCGGAGAAAAGGCACGCCTTATTAGTAAAGGTTATACTTTTATTATAAAAAAAGTACTAGCGCGGGCCTTATAGCGGGGTAATAAGGAAGCTTTTTAAAAAAAGATTAAGTTATCGAATAAAGTTTTAATAATATAATTATATATAAAAAGATATTATTTAAGGATTTAGTAAAGCTCCCTTATAGTTATTATTAATAGCGTAATAAATATAAACTAGATTTATAATAAAAATATAATAATATAAGCGGAGATTTTTAATATAAAACCTTATAAGCTAAAAGTCTAACCTTAGTAATATTTTAAATATTACTAGCTTAGATATATTATTAAATATTATATAATAAAGCTATAATATAGCTAGTACTCCGCCTTTTTATATATAGAGGGTAAGTTAGCTTACCTTATAGTATATAGAAAAAAACTATATTATTACTCTTTTTATTAGGGGACTTACTTTAAGTAAAGTTAACTTTACCTTAAGATAAGAGTAATATAAGACCGGGCGAAAAATACTTATATTTCCTAACTTTAGAGATTTACGGATCGGAACTTTATATATACCGCCCCTCCTCCCCCTCTAGCGCTAACTAAAGTCTAATAATAGCTAGGGCGGAAATATTAAAAAGTAAATATAATAGCTTTACCTCTAACCCCCTTTTTAAACTTATCCGTAGCTCCGCTATAATAATTAGGCCGCTTTTCGGAATTAGCTATTATAGGGTCTATTACGGGCTAGTAAAACCTTTATATATTCCTTAATTATATTAATAAAGCCTTAATTAAATAGATTATTTAAGATACTATAATTAAATATAAAAATTCGGTTTATAGTAACGATAATATTTAGGAAAATAAATAGCTATATAAACTTTATACCGGACCTAGACTACGCGTATTTTTACTACCGTAAACTCCGCTTCGAAGGAAATATTAGCTTCCTAATTACTTATTATTACTAGACCTATTTAAGGTATAAAGTGCTGGGTACGGACCTAGTCCGGCCCTAAACTAAGGTAACGCTTAAGGGGAGGGTTTTACTTTAAGTTCTCCGGTTTTTCCTACTCCTAGAAAATATATAGGATAGTTCTAAGCTATATTAAGCATATTAGCGTATAAATATTATTATTATTATAATATAAAGCTTATAAAAGGCGGTATAAATATTAACCTTCGTAAATAAGCGGGTATTTAAAAAGCTATAAAATATCTTCTTAATAAGTAAAAGGGGATAGTAATTTTACTTTATTACTTTATTTAAAGCGTAATAGTTAATATAAAAGCGCTACCCGCCTCTTAGCTTTTTCGTAAGTAGGATAAGGGCGGTTATAAATAATAAGCTAATATAAATTTATCCTTTATCTATTAAGTTAGTAATTTATTTCTAAACTTTAAAAAGATACTTATAAGGTATATTATAAAGTAAGCCTTAAGGTAAAAAAGGTAAGGAATTATTAGGTTTTTAGCGGAGTTAGATATAATAATTATAATTACCGCGGTAAGGGGGCAGCATGCTTACTTTCTCCTTATTAAAAAAGTTAGTAAAATCCGATACCTTAGAAGGTAAGGAGAGGCTTATAGTTAAGGTAAAAATTATAATATATAAAATACGAGAGATATCTTATAAGCTAATAGCGAGAAATTAGTAATTAATATACTATTAAAATTTATAATAGATAAGGGCTATAAAAATAAAGCTAAGGATAGTTATAGTAAGGTAAGTAACTTATTAAGATTTAGAGTATAAGATAACTAATCTGCTAGTAAAGTAAACTATAACTTCCCGCTTATTAAAATATAGCGAGATATTATTACGCGCTATTTAAAGTAAGCTAAAAATTAAGTCTTAAGTAAGGCTTAGGATTATATACGCTATTATAAGTAATTATTAGCTATTAATATTAGCTATAAAGTAAATAAGGTAGTAAATAAATAAGTATAGCTTAAAGCGCACGCGCTATTAATAGCGTATTTATATAATAGTATAAATTACTTATAAGCGAGAAAAAGGGATTTACTTTAGCTAATAGCACTATATAAAAGATTCGCTTATAATAGCGTAATAATTATAGCTATTATCTACTTATATAATAATAAAAAAGTAAAATTTATAAATATAAAGAGAAAAAAAAAGTAAGTTTATATTCTAACTAATATTTATAAAATAGTTATTTAATATTTTATAAATAATATTACTACGAGAGTCCTCCCCTTATAAGAGACTTAATATAAGGGGGATTTATTTCCTTAGTTTAAGGTAAGGTTCTCCTCCTTTTTTATAGTATTTACGAAGCGGACTAAAAAGGCTAGTAAGGGAGGATTAAGCTTATACTTACGTAAGAAATAGCTAATACCGCTATAGTAAAAATAGCGGCTTTTAGCGCGCTATTTTATAATCTTATCGCTATTAGCTTTAGTCGCTTAATAATAAATCTTACCGCTATAGCTATTTTAGCCTTAAAAGGGGGGATTATTATATTTACTAAAGCGTAGCTAGGTATTAGCTTAATATATATTAGTTATTAAGGTATCTTAAGATAGCTTAAGAGTAGAAAGTAAAGGTATCCGGCCTTTATTTTTAAAGTAGAATAATTTAATATTTATAGTAATAACGCGGATCCTAATAATAGCGATAATATACTTAGTTAAGGGAATATTACGCTTTATATAATATTAGTAAAAGGCTAAGGTAAAAATATAATAAAGGCGTATAACCTTAATCTTATTAGCTTATTTAATATTATTTACTAAAGTAAGCTTAGCCTTAAAGTAAATAAGGAAATTAAAGAAAAACTTAGAAGCGCTTTATATAAAATATTTAAGCTTTATTATAGCTATTTAGCGCTAGTATATATATATATTATATTACTCTAAGGACCTATAAGGTACCTAAGTATATAAAGGGTAGGAAGAGGGGAAAAACCGGGCCGGGCCTAGGGGAAAACCCCTTACTAAGTATTAAGGCACGCAGGCTATCTAGATTCTTAGCTATATTATACTTTTGCTAAGTGGGCTAATAGTGCCCCTCTTATACTAATCTAGTGTGGCTAATATACGGACCTAACCGGGCTTAAGCCCTAAGTAGGTTATAGCCTAAATTATAAGGTATATTATATAATACCGCCCCTAAGGCTAGGCAGGCCGAAGAATAACTATCGTAATATTATTTCTTAGTATTTAAGCTATTAGAGCCGCCCCTATTCCTTAGCATAGCTAAATTTAGCTAGCGTACGAACTGCTAATACTTATTCGCCTATAAACTCTTCGTTAGGCCGTCTACGATTATATCTTCTATGCCTATTTACTATAGATTAAAAAAGCTTATCTAATACCTCTAAATAATCTATTTATATTATAAATTAATATACCTTATATATACCTTATTAAGTAAGTTAATTATAGCTAACTTTACGTTCTAACTATTAATAAATATTACGAGAGGCCTCTTTTATTCGTAGCCGGTATTTTAAATAATATTAGAAAGCTAGATTATTATAAGCCTAGTAAGCGTAAGGGCTATAAATTCGGCCTCTATATTACTTATTATAACGATAATCTAACGCTTTAAGCGCTACGCGATAGGGCTACTAGCGAGGAAGATAATAAACCTAGCCGTTAAGGCGCGGGTTACCTAATTATCCGCGAACGATACGTTAGAATAGACGCGTAGCTAAAAGTCCTTACTATAAGCCGCTCCTCTAAGCGTAATACTAAGAGACGGCGTGCCGCGTAAATAGCAGAAAAAGTACTTTATCGTAGCTAAATAAGCGTAAGTTAGATAGGAATTTACTTTTAATAACTTCTTAACGCTATATATAATATCGAGCCTTATACTTAGGGCTAGCTAATTTAAGCTACTTATCTATTTCTATTATATCGTAGCCTTTATCGTAATCTTAGCCTTTTTCTAATTATAAGGAATTATATATTTCGTCGGCTATAGCGTTTTCGTAAGCTTTAAATTATCGGTATCGAATAGCTTAAGAATTTTACGGGCGAAAGAGGTTTAATATACTCGAATAGTTTAGGCCTAATAATTACGATTAAATTCTAAGCTAAGGAATTCTTAAAGTTTACTAAGATATTTAACTTTATATAATTTATTAAGAATTATAGCTTTATTATTAATTTATACTTACGTTAGTATAGTAAGGAGGATATTATCTATATAAAGAATAAGGAGGCTACTATTAGCGTAGCGATAAAGGTATAACTTAGAGTTAAGTTATTTAAATCCGTAATTAGCTAGATTTTTAGTTATACGCTTAAATTACTAGCGCGGCAAGGCTCGATAGCTATAAAAGGCCCTCTTTAGTTAGTAAACGCGGCCTAACTTATCCTTAAAATCGTAAAGTTATTCGATAAAAATATTTTTATTTAATTTAGCGTTAATAAAAGTATTTACGATATTAAACTTTGCCTATTTAAGGTTTTATATTATAATAAGTATAAGGAAGATCCGTACGGATAACTAATATACTATAATAGTATATAGGTCCTTAATAAGTTAATTTATAAAATTATAATCTCTGCGAATAACCTAGCGGGCCTTTGCTATCGGATTTACGCCCTTAATAAGCTTCTCTATATATACTTATCGCTTAGGGAGGGTCTTTATATTATAAAGCTTAAGCATAAGCTCCTAAGCACCTTTTTAATATAGTTTATTAAGTTTTTTCTTTATCGCGGGCACCTATTAGTTATCGAATTCGGGTAACTTCTTTACCGTATAATAATTACTTAAGGTATAACTTATAAAGGTTTCCGTAGCTAAAGTTAAGAGAATTATTATAGGCGCCTAATTAATATATTTATCCTTATCTATAAAAGAAATATATAGCGGAGGTAGCTTAAGAATACTATTTACGGCTAAATTAGCTTATATAAGCTTTTTTAATCGCCTCGTAAGCTTAGTGCTATAAATTTTTTCCGTTAAACGACGCTTATAGCGTTATATTTCTATTAAGGTAAAAGAAAAAGTCGAAGCTTCGCGAGTATATTAAGAAAGTTACTTATTAGGTATTAGATTAGTTAGCTAAAGGTTTTATAAGTTACTAGCTAATTTATTAGGATTATTACGATTATTAGTATCGTAAACTTAGCTATTAGGAAGATTTAAGGTTATAGGCGCTATTAGTAGTAGTTATACCTTTTTATTAATTTCCTTAATTAATCGAAGAAGCGTATTTCTATCGAAAAACGGGCGCGGTGCCTCTCTGCCTCGATAAGGCGTAGGATTCGGTAAGAGAAGGTGCGAAAAGTATCCCTTAGGCGTTTTAAAACGCTCTCTTAATAGCCCTATAAATTCCTCTTAAATATTCGAATTTAATATATCTAATAATCCGGCTATAATAGTTAGATAGTTTTTTAGTTATTTCTTAATACTTAATTTAGCGGAGGCTTATAGAATAGCTTTATTACTATTTTAGCTATAAGAAATTTACCCTTACTCTCTATCCTTATTAGAAAGAGAAATAAGTTTAAATTCGATAAATATATCTTTACCTTTTAAATAAGCCTTAAATTCGATTAATAAGTCCTCTTTAATAGTAGGAGCCCCGGCACGATTAATAAAGCGTATATCTTATGCTTAAATAACTATTCCTTAATTAGGAAGCTATATCTTAAAGATATAGCTATATAAGCCCTTAATGCCGATAAGATTACCTTTCTAAGCTTAAGGAGCTATTTTCTCTAACTTTACGATCTTCTCTTTCGGCTTTATTACGTATACCGTATAGCCCTAGGCGTATAGGTAGCTAATATTATATTTATAAGGCAAATTAAGCGTTTTTATAACCTTCTTAAGAGGGCTCTCTTTACCTTTTATAAGTAGTAAATTTATAATATACGCTATTATTAATATATAATATAGCTAGAGGGTTATAGGAAGCTATATATATAGATAAATAGCTTTTACTATTATTAAAAGTATTCTGCTAGCTCTCTTTATAAGACCGTTTTATTAAGGGTTATATAAGGTTAAATAACGTAAAATAAATCTATCTTAAAAAGCCTAGGCCTTAATTACCTCGCTTTTAAACTCCTATACGTTATCGAAAGCTATTATAGCTATAAGAATTCCTCTAAAAGAGGTATTAACCTATCTTTTCTATTTACGAAGAAGCTTAAAAGCCTAACCTTTTAAGTTAGCAGCTATCGTTTAGTAGAATCTTATAAAAGCGTCGATTCCGTGCAGAGAATAGCGGGCGCCGCCTATTCCTAATAAGTTATATTCGATAATATCCTAAAAAATAATATTAAGGAACCTTATAAGCCTTACTAGCGAATCCCTACTAATTATAATATTAGCTTTAGTAAATTAGTAAGCCTCGTATAAGAAGCTTTTAATAGTATTTTTATCGATTAGAATCCTTACCTTCTAATAAGCTAGGGTTACTTTCTTTTTACTAGCGTATATAAGGCGCTTATATATAATAGTAAAATTAGCCTTTAAGCCCTTCCTTAGCGATTTATACGGTAAAATAGCGAATACCTTAATTATAGTTTAATCGCTGCTTATAGCGGTAATATAAATAACTTAAAGTTAATCGTTAAGATAATAAATACGCTTTTTAGTGCCTTTTTTATTAAGGAAATTTATTTTAAAGTTAGCGATAACGCTCTTTTTTTTTAAAACGCTTATACTTATTAAATTCGCTTAAATATTAAGGTAATAAAAAGCCTACGATAGAATTATTAAATTACTATTAGATAAGTTTATCTTAACCTTACCCTCTCCCTAAAGCTATAAATCTCCGCTATTAGTAGCGCGGAAAAGGTTAATTACGGTATTCTTATAAATCTCGATAAACTATTTTAAGTTATTAAATATATAGCCTCTAGCTTTAAAATTATATATAATATTATCTTAAGTAACGCTAGGGCTAGTAGCTATAAGTTCGTACGTCTATCTAGCTTTTATAATAGCTTTTAATATTACGATTTATTTCTATTAATACTAATCTCTTAGGGGTAAGCGTAGCTTTAAATATAACTTCTAGTAATTTTCTTCCTTATAAAGCTTACTACCCTTAGGAATAAAGTATCCGTAATTAAGATATCGTCCTTTCTAGCTTTCTTAAGCGGGAGAAAAGGCTTTACTACTATAATTTCCGCGGCTACGGCCTTTACCGCGGCCTTAACCTCTTCCTCAGCCGTTATCTCGCTTTTCGTCTTACTTTTTCGTATTCTAATCTATAGAAAAGGTATCCTTTTTCTAATTATTAATAAGTTTAGCGTAGCTTTAGAAAAAGTAAAGAATCTTTACCTTCGTTAGCGCCTTTTATTTAGCTAGTAGATATATATAATTCTTATATCGAATAGGTAGATAATACTTAATTACGGTAATCGTAGCGCTAATAAACTACCTCTTATAAGGTTAAGGTATTACGATTAAAAGCTAATCTTATAAATAATTAAGATATCTTATAAAGTTATTAAAAGTTATAAAAGAATATAGCTTTATTATAAATAACTTTTCTATAAGTAGTAAGAATATTACCTTTAGCTATACGTTATATTTCTTCTTAAGGGCCTTATATATCTAATACGCTATTTATAATAAGTTTTAGCTATTATCGTAAATACTAAAGATAATATTCTATTTATAATACTATATTATTAATTTTCGGTAATAGGTTTCCTTATTTTATTACCTTTTAAAGGCCTAAATATTTATTTCTAAAAGCTTACTATTATCTTCTCTATCGATATGCTTAGTAAAGCGGCACTATTCGAATATTATCTAGATAAGTATCTCCTAATTTATCTAATTATCGCCGCCCTTTAATATTATAATCCCCGTAAAAATCGTATTTAGATTAAGTAACTTAATAGAGGTTATTATAATTTTCTTTTATAGCTTAAATAAGCTCCTTATTACCTAAATAAGTAGTATTTTCCTTAGTAAAGCTTATCTTAGCTTTTCTTAGCTAAAATAATCTTTTATAGACTAGGTTAAGTATATTACCTACTTAAAATAGTAGCGTTGGTAATATAATAGCGTCTACTATAGCTAAGCGGATCCTAAATAGGATCTATTATAAGGAATATCGATTATTATTATAAAAAACGCGTAATTTAGCATAACGGGCGCATAACCTATTAAGGCACGTAGGCTATCTAGATTCTTAGCTATATTATGCTCTTACTAAGTAGGCTAATAGTGCCCCTCTTATACTAATCTGGTATGGCTAACACACGGACCTGACCGGGCTCAAGCCCTGAGTAGGTTATAGCTTAGACTGCAGGGTGTGTCACACAACACTAAGTAGTCAGTAGCTAGTAAAGTAAGAATAGTAAGTAGGGAGAGGGTACTATAGCGGGCCTTATACTAGTCCGCTAGGTTATAGTAGCGGGTCTAAGGTAAAATAAGCCGGGGTTTAGGGGTTGCTAAGATAGAAGCGGCTATAAACCTTAGCTACGGGAGGGTAAATATAAGCTAAAACCTTAGTAGGGGAAAGAGATATATACCGCTATAAAGTAAAAAGGTATATACTAATATATACTATAGCGCCTTATAATTAGTAAGTAAGCTATTATAAGGTATAAAATCTTATAGCTTATATAGCGCGGGGCCCCCTTTTTTTATAAATAATATTAATTTTAATTTCCCTTATTATAATAATAATAGCTTATAACTATAATATAAAAATTAATAATAAATAAGCTATATTTTATAATAGTTATATTTTAAAACTTATTTAGGACCGCGTTTATTATTTATATACTAGCTATTAAGATTAGCTAGGTAAATTACGCCTTATTTAAGCTATATATTAATAAGATTAAGCTAATATTTAATAGCTATAAACGCGCGCACGTACGTTACTTATACTTAGATAAATTTTACTTATATATTTATATATCCCTAACTTAAGAATAATATTAAGAAGCTATATATTATATAAGCTAAATATTATAGTAAATAATAAAAGTTCGGAGAGGTATAAGCTATAGTTAAGGAGAATCTTACTTTAATTTAGGATTTAAGTTAGAGCTATATTTATAAGAATATAATTAAGGTAAAAAACGCCCTAAAAAGTATCTATACTAAGGTTATAAAAAAGGTAAAAAAAGGGGAGGGAAAGGGGGGGGAGATATTTATCTTTATACTTAAGTTAATCTATACTATTTTAAAGTAAGTTAACGCTTATATTAATTAATAAACTTTAAGCTTTATAAATATAGCTTATAATATACTAAACTTAGGTAAGAAAATAGCGGTAATACTTAAGAAGCTAAGAAAGCTAGCTTAGGCTCCGCTTAGGGTAAGGGTAAACGTAACTTATAAAGTAAGTAAAATATATAAGCTAGCGATAATAAAGCTTACTAAAGTAGCGCTTATAGCGCTTTTAAAAAGTAAAGGTAAGAGATAGATATCTCTTATTATAGTTTAAACGCGCCCTATTAAGAAAAAAGCCTACGCCGCGCCTAAGATTCTTATAATTATACTAGATATAGATAATAATAATAATAACTTATTATTTATTTTTACTATTAACTTAGAGCGTTTATATCTTACTAAGGTATATTTTAGGAAAAATAAGGGAGGGAGCTTACGCTAAATTAGTTTTAGCGATAATAAAGTTTTAAAATTAAAGGCTATATTAGCGCTAAATATAGTAAAAATAAGCCTAACTAATAAGGGGGTAGCTAGGTCGCTTATAGTAAAAGAGACTCTAGTTAAGGCGGCGGCTATTATAATAGCTACTAATACTTATATAGCTATAGTAAACTATAGTATTATTATAATAAAGATAGATTTAGCTAAGTTTTATATCTCTTAGATATTTAAAATTACCTTACCTTAAGTTACTTAGTAGCTTAATATTAGCTAGGAGTTTTAGTTACTTAGTTTTTAATATAACTTACTTTTCGCTAACTTAAAATTATTAAAAAAGTATAAACTTAGGCTATACCTTAGCGGAGTATTAAAGAGGCGCGGGGGGCTTTACGGTTATAAGCTATCGCCGAAATATTTAAAAATCTTAAGGTTAAATAAGTTATTCTTTAATAAAAATAATAAACTAACGCTAATAATAACTACTCCTAGTAATACGCGGCCCGCTATTATATTAAATCCCGTTATTATTCTAAGCTTATCTTAGTAATAAGTAACTTTACTTAAGCTAGTTATTACTCTAAGCTTATTATAATAATAAGTAACCGCTTCGTAGCTAACTATTATACTAAACTTATTATAAGCTACTATACTAATAGTAACTCTAAGTAAGATACGCCTCGCTTTAAATCTTAATAGCTTTATACTAAGTAAACTTATATTATAGGGCCGGCGTTAATTCGCGGTTACTCTTACTAATAAGGTAGCTAGAAAAGTTAAGGAGTTATTAAATAGGAGAGGAGACGATAACTTAAACTTAGTAAATATAGATTTTTTTAATATATAAAGTAAATTATAAATAAGGTAGGTAAATTAATAGTATTATAGTTACGGTAATTTATATAAGATAAGGCTATATCTAGCCTTAGTTAAACTTAAAAGTATTAGCGTAAAGTATATTAGTAAGCTAGAATTAGTATAAGTTAGTATATTAAAGTATTTACTTTATAATTATAATTACTAATAAGTAATAGTTAAGCTTTAATTATAATCTAATATTAGAGGAGATAGGCTAAGGTAATTTATAATACTATTTAACTAGTTAAAGATATCGAAGGAGTAAATAGTAAGTATTCTTTAATCTAATTCCGTATTAATATAAAAGGGAGACTATTTCTAGCACGCGCTTATAAAAGAGGAACTTTTTAAGACTAATTTTACCTATATAGAGTTATATAATTATAATACTAACGTATTTCGGTAAGTCTCTATATCTCTTAAGTAACTTTAGCTTATTAAAATAAAGCGGGAAATTAGAAAGAAATAAGGTAAGCTTAGAATATTTTATATATAGTTAGTTTTCGGAGTCCTTTTACTATACTTTTTAGTCCTAGCGGAGAAGGTTTATTATAAATTTCTTATCTAAAAGTAATATATTACGTTTTATCTATATTCGGACTTAACGTATATATTTCTCTAATAGCTATTTAGCTTTTTATTATTTTATTAGTTAATAAGGGGGGAAATACGATAAGAACCTTAAGATATTTTTAAAAGCGGTCTAGATCTTATTTAATATCGTTATATTTTCTAAGCGGTAGAAAATATTAGTTTTCCTTTTATTTAAGTAAAGATTAAGTAAAGGAACCTAGGACTTAGCTTTAAGGTAATAAATAAGCGTAGCTTTATAAGCTTTAAGTATTATTTTAAGGTATTATAATTATTTTAATCTTAAGGCTTTAGCTAAGCTTAGTAAATTTCTACTTATAAAAATAATAATATAGAATATAATAATAATATATATAATAAATAACTAAATAACTTTTATATAAAGTTTATAAGCTTAGGCGAGGGGGTAACTTTAAGTAAAGGCAGATAAGAGGGAAAAGGTAAAGTTTTAGTAGAGGAGCTTAGTATATATAATTCGTAAATAAGGTTTCTATTATAGCTACTAATAGATCTAAACGCTTATAAATCTTACTTTAGAAATAAGGTAAATTTAATAATCCCTTAGTTAAACTAGGTTTATTTTTAAAATATATATCTAGGAAAAATATATAAGCTTGCTTTTCTTTAGCTTAAATTTTATATTATAATCGCGCGCTTATTATTTATATATTACTTATATAGCTTAAAGCTATCTTATAATTATCTTAAAGTTAAGCTTAATAATAGGAAAGTTTATATTATTTATAAAACTAATTACTTATATTCTTTTCTTATATATTAGCTAATTATAAAGCGGGGCTATATATAGGATAAATAAAATAATAAAGAGCGGCGAATTTTAAGGAATTTTAGTTTTAATCTAATATAGTTCTAAAATCTTATTATTAAAGCGAAATTAGGAGGTATAGTTTTATAAGTAGCTACTAAGGAAAGCTAAGATCTAGTCTAGGAATCCTAAATACTTAAGTTTAGCGATAAGTTTATTATAATATATAGTATTAAATACTCCCTTAATATTAAGTTATAGGAAAGATATTACTCCTTTCTTAGCTTAGGTAGCTTAAATAAGCTTAGTAATTATAAAGATAGCTAGCTTTATAAACCGGTTCCGCTTATTACCTATCTAGCTTTTAGGGAGGAGTTAGTATAACTTCGTAGCCTTAGTAATTTATTATCTTATTATAATCTCTAAGATTTTACCTAAGTAATATAGTAAAAATATAAGCTTATAAGCACTTACCTCTTAATAAGCTTTTAGTTTCTTTTTAAACTTACGTAAAATAATTATAATAGCGGACCGTAGCTAGGGCGGGAAGTAATTAAATTATATATACGCTTAGAAAATTATAGCTTACTAAGTAATAAAAATAAGGTAATATATCTTAAGAAATCTAATAAGAATATTATTTACTTTAGCTATTTTCTAAAAGGTTATTAACTTAAATATTATAAAAATATTAGTCTAAGTAATTTTAATATTAATAGAGAACTTAGGTTTAGGCGGTCTAGTATTAGTTAGGGGTATATTATAAAAATAAGGAAAAAACTAATTAGCTAAAACGTTAGCTTTAGCTATATAGCTATTAGCTTAAAATTTATTAGTTATTTTTAATATAAGGAGATAGACTAGATTCTAAGAGAGATTATTTTAGATATAAGCTTAACGCTTAATATACTAAAACTTAAAAAGTAAGCTAGTAATAATATAAAGGAAAGATCGCTAATAAGTATATTTTACTAAGTTTACGGCCGTCCTCTAAGTAAAGGCTATCTTTTAAAACTATTATTAAAAAAAGTCTAAAAAAAGAGACTTATATTTACGCTAGGCCCGCTTAGCTACTTAAGTAGCTAAGGCTATAGCTAGGGTAAATTACGCTACCTTATAAGAATAGGAAAAAGTAATAAACGGTATTATCTAATTAATAATAAGTTATAATTTTTAGTAAAATTAGTTAAGGGTATTATCGATCTTTATTAGGTTAGTAAAAGGGGAAAGTAAAAAGGTAATCTTAGCTAAAAACTTATAGTAAACTAAGTTTAGGTCCGCTTATTTTTACTATAAGCGCGGTATATACGCTATTATAAATATAAAAATACTAACTATAAGAAATTAAGGGATATAGTTAAATTTAATAAAGTTAAGGTTTAGATTAGTATAATATATATATAAGTCCGCTATAGCTTAAACTAAGTTTAGTATATTATCTTTATATTCGTAGAAAATTTAAATATATTCTCTTTTCGGGGTAAGGAGTTAAAATTATAGCTTAGTTATTTTATAAATTAGCTAGTTTAAGTTATTAGAAAGCTTCTTATAATAGTCCTAAAATAAGTAATATAAGTTAAAGTTATTAATTAGGACGCGGTTAGGGTTTAGGGGAAAGTTTTAAAAAATTAAGAGGCTACCGCTATAAAGAGTATTAAGGAGAGAGTAAATAAAAATAAACTAAAGTTTAGAATAAAAAGTAATACTTATCTAATCCTCCCTTACTTTTAGGAACTAAGTAAATATATTATATTTTTTATAAATATAAACTAAAATATAGCCGCCGCTATAAATAAGGCGGTAAGGCGAAGTTTTAAGCGGAGGAGGCTTAGCGCTAAAATAGCTAATAGTTTCCTAGAGAGTAATAATATTATAATCTAATTTACTACTAAATACTAGCTTAGCTAGCTTAGTACGCTTATTTATATTCTAAGAAAGGATTTTTATAAATATAAGGAAATAGTTATAGTAATATTAGTTTCTTTACTATAATTTCTTTATAGCTTAATTATAAATCTTATCTAAGTCTAAGCTAGGGCTAAGGTAATTAATATTTCTACGCTTTCTTAAATAATAAGGTTAAGTTAAATTAAAAATAAAGCTAGTTTATTAATAGTTTATATAAGTAGGACGCTATTTATATTCTAAGGGAGGGAGGCACTCCGGGCCTATTAGATAAAGTGTCTTATTACCTTAAGGGTATTTTTAATTACTTATATCTTAGTAGCGGGGCGGCCCTCTCTAAAACCTAAAAGTTATCTATATTTCCTTTTAGTAATAAACTAGCTTAGGGATATACTATATATAATAATATCCTTAGCTATTATTAATTTTATTAGTTATAAGATAAATTATAAGCTAGGCTTAGTAAATCTAATTAGTTATTTTTTATAGTAAGCTTTTACTTAATCTTAATATTTAATAGCGATAAGGTAAAGCTTAGATTATATAAGGTAATCCTTATTATAAAAGATATAATAAAATAAGTATCTTTTAATTTTAATATAATAATTATCCTTATTCTTATAATTAGTTACTTTATACTTACTATAAAGCTTAGGGTATTTATATATTTTAGTAATATACTTAAAGTAATAATAATTATAATATTACTAAGAGCGAACTATATCTAAAAATAGCTTTATATAAAAAATCTAAGTATTAATAGCTAGCTTATTATTATAAAATTTATTAGTATTAACTAATAATTAAAAGCTAATAATAACTGCTATCTTAATAAATCTAAGCTAAGGCTTAAGCGCTTATAAATAAGCTATAAGTATTTTATTAACTTATATTATCTTATTAAAAAAGTTATCGCGTTCCTTAATAGTAAAGTTTAAAGGAAATCCCTTAGTAATAATATTATAAATCTTATTCGTAATAGTCGCCTTATTGCCGAAAATAAGCGTAACTTAGCTTAGGTCTTAGGTAAAAGTAGCTATATCTTTATCGAAAGTAAGTTTAATATTCCTATTATTAAAGTAGCGTATAGCTAAGTATAAGTTAAAGCGAATAGCGGTATTAATAGCTTATATAATATTATATATTATTTTATTTATAATATTATCTATTATATCTACTAAGCGAATAATAATTTTATTCTTATAATATAAGGGAAGTTTCTTTTTTAAGTTATATAGTAAAATTAAAGCTAATATAACTTATACTTATATTTAATATCCTCCTTATTTTATTATCTCTAAATATAATAATTTATAAAAAGTAATAATAATAGTATTTTTAATTTCCTTATATATAATATAATTAATTTAAGTTTAGATTTAATTTAATTTAAGTTTCTTATAAGCTATTATTATAGCTTAAGCTATATAAAATATATTAGCTAATATAATACCTAATAGTTAATAATATAGTTTTTTCTTATTTTTATTAACTAAAACTTATAATAGTTTTTAATTATATCTAATATATTTTCTATTAGAGTTAGTATTTTTAGATTAGTATATAGATAAATCTAACCTGCGTTCGGAGCGTATTATAACCTTAGTTCTTTTACGAAAATTTCTTCCTCCTCCGCTATAGTCGCGATTACCCTTAGCCGGAACTCGGCTAAGTATAGCCCTACTCTAAATTAAATAGCGAATCCGACGCCGCTAATATCTTACCTTTTTCTTTTAGATCGCGCCTTATACTAGGCGCGTGTCTCCGAACTATTATTAAATTTAGCGCTAGTATAAGTTAGTAAATATAATATTAAAGTAACTTAGGAAATAATTAAGGTTATATTTATACTTAGCACTTTACTTAAAAAATAAAGCTACCTTAGCTTAGATTATAAAAGATAAGTATTAATATAAAAATACTTATTAGTTATAAGTAGTATAAATAAAAGCCTAGTCCGCTTATAGCTTATAAGATATAAAAAAGCGCTATATTAGAAAAAAGTCCTTATCGCTATTAAATAGAGAGCTAAGAGGTAATAGCTTATAATAAGGTTATAATTATTACTATTTAAAAAGCTATATAAATTAATACTATTAGCGTATAAGGCTTTAAAGCTCCGCGATAATAGCTTATTATTTTAAAAGCTAAGCGATAATAGCTTATTAAATATTAAAGTTATTTATAGTTAAAGTTATTTTACTATAAAGGTCCTATATTTCTTAATATTTATAAAAAGCTAACTTTATTAATATAAAATAACTTAAGAGGTTTTAAGGTATATATAGTATATATATTTAAGGTTATAGTCTATATATAGCCCGCGCTTATCCCGCGCGTAGCGCTAACTAATTATATATACATGTACCTATATATACCCCGCGCCTATTATATACGCGGACTTAACTAAGCACCTTTACGTGACTTAGCTATTTAGGCGTAGCTTGAATCCCTTACACTTACTCTCTTTTTAAAAAGTATAGCGTTTAGCTACTAAGAGGCGAAATAGTTTTTAAAAATTATTATTATTTAAGTGTTTTATTATCTTTATTTTAACCTTAATTCTAAGTACCTTATAGCTTTTTATATAAGGTTTAATATATTTTATTAGCTTATTCTCTTATTTAGCTTTAAAGTAAGGCTTACTTAGTTTTAAAATTCTATTAATACTTAACTTTATAACTTTTTTAATTATTATATAAGTATATACGCTAATAATATTTTAATTTACTTAGATAGCGAAAAAAAAATATTAAAAGAAATATTAAAAAGTATTTTAGCGCTTATATTAAAGTAATTTATAAAGGGATATTTAAAAATTAAAGTTTAATATTATAAAAATTAATTACTTTAATATAATATTATATATAAGCTAAGAAATAAGCGTAAATTTATATAAAGTATAAGTAATTTAAAATTAAAAATTTAAGGATTTTTAAGATTATAAGGCTATTTATTTATTTATAAAACTTTATAACTTTATTTAGATTTTTAACTATTATATTAATACCGCTACTAAGCTTTTAAACCGCTTTTTAAAAAAAAATATTATTTTTAAGCTTATATTAAAGTAAAAGAAAGCTTTTAATAAGATAAAGGAACTAGTATAAGGGATTCGAGCTACGCTTAAATAGCTAAGTTACGTAAAGGGTGCTTAGTTAAGTCCGCGCATATAATAGGCGCGGGGTATATATAAGTATATATAATTAATTAGCGCCGCGCGCGAGATAGGCGCGGGCTATATATAAATTATAACTTTAAATATATATACTATATATATTTTAAAACTTCTTAAGTTATTTTATATTAATAAATTTAGCTTTTTATAAATATTAAGGAATATAAGATTTTTATAATAAAATAACTTTAACTATAAATAACTTTAATATTTAATAAGCTATTATTACTTAGCTTTTAAAATAGTAAGTTATTATTATAGAGCTTTAAAACTTAATATATTAATAATATTAATTTATATAGCTTTTAAAGTAATAATAATTATAACCTTGCTATAAGCTGCTACCTTTTAGCTTACTATTTAATAATAATAAAAACCTTTTTTTAATATAGCGCTTCCTTATATTTTATAAACTATAAGTAAACTAAGCTTTTATTAATATTACTTATAATTAATAAGTATTTTTATACTAATATTTACCTTTTATAATTTAAGCTAAAATAGCTTTATTTTTTAAGTAAAATATTAAATATAAGTATAACCTTAACTATTTCCTAAGTTACCTTAATATTATATTTACTAACTTATACTAGCGCTAAATAGCTATAATAAAGCTTAAATACTTTATATAAAACGCTTCTAAGTTTTTTCTTAATTTCCTTATTTATTTTAAAGCTAAGCTTATTTTAATAAATAATATTAAATAAGCTAATAAAATTAAAGTTATATACTTTTATTATACTTTTACCTTAGCCTTTTATTAATATTATATAAAGGATAATATTCCCTTAACTAAGTATATTATTATTATTATTAAAATCTATATTATTATTATAAATATTAAGTTATTCTACTTTAAAAATAAAAGCTAAATACCTTTACTTTTTACTTTTAAGCTATTTTAAGATACCCCGATAACTAATATATATTAAACTAGCACTTAGCCGCGCTTTAGTAAATATAGTAATCCCCCCTTTTAAGGCTAGAATAGCCGCGGCGGTAAGTCCTATTATTAAGCGACTAAGGCTAATAATAATAAGATTATAAAGCGGCGCGCTAAGGGCCGCTACCTCCGCTATAGTAATACTAGCTATTTCTCGTATAAGTATAAGCTTAATCCTCCCCTATTAGCTTTTTTAGTCCGCTTTATAAATATTATAAAAAAGAAGGAGGACCTTATTTTAAATTAGGGAAATAAATCCCCCTTATACTAAGTCTCTTATAAGGGGAGGACTCTTATAGTAATATTACTTATAGAATATTAAATAATTACTTTACGAATATTAGTTAGAATATAAACTTACCTCCCCTCCTTCTTTTTATATTTATAAATTTTATTTTTCTTATTATTATATAAGTAAATAATAGTTATAATTATTATATTACTATAAGCGAATTTTCTATATAGCGCTATTAGCTTAAGCGAATTCCCCTTTTTTACTTATAAATAATTTATATTATTATATAAATATACTACTAATAATATATATATTTTAACTTATACTTATTTATTTATTATTTTATTTACTTTATAGCTAATATTAATAGCTAATAGTTACTTATAATAATATATATAATCTTAAGCCTTACTTAAAACCTAATCCTTAGCTTATTTTAAATAGCGTATAATAATATCTTATTATATTTTAGTAAGTAAGAAGTTATAATTTACTTTACTAGTAGATTAGTTATTTTATATTCTAAATCTTAGCAAGTTACTTACTTTATTATAGCTATCCTTAGCTTTATTTTCGCGGCCCTTATCTATTATAAATCTTAATAGCGTATTAGTTATTAATTCTTTATTATTAGCTTATAAGATATCTTTTATATTTTATATATTAAAACCTTTACTTTAATTATAAGCCTTTTCTTACTTTTTAAAATATTAAATTTTACTAACTTTTTTAATAAGGAGAAAGTAAGTATATTACCCCTTTATTATAATAATTATAATTATTATATCTAACTATATTAGAAACTTAATAGTTCTTTACTCTCTTTACTTTAAGGCTTACTTTATAATATACCTTATAAGTATCTCCTTAAAGTTTAAAAATAAATTATTAACTTAATAAATAAAAGATAGATCCGCGCTAGCTTATTATCTATAGCTACTCTTATCTTACTTATGAAGAAGCTAAGGGGCGGGTAGCGCTTTTATATTAATTATTATACTTTAAATAAAGTAATAAAGTAAAATTATTATCCCCTTTTACTTATTAAAGAGACGCTTTATAGTCTTTCTAATACTTATTAGTTTTTAAAACTTAATATTTATATTACTTTTTATAAGCTTTATATTATAAAAAGTAAGGAATACCTTATAGCTTTCTATACCTAGTTTAGTTTATTCGATACCTTATTTACCCTTTTAACCTTATAAGTACGCTTACTATATTCTAATATTATATTAATATTACCTTTAATAACTCTTTAGGGGACTTTATTATAATATACTTAAATAATATCTTTATATTAGATAAGCTATCTGTTACTAGTAACGAGGGGGGTCTTAGAAAGGAGTATATTATCGCGATACCCTTCGTACTACTATACGAAGGGGACAGCTATCTAAATACTTATTCGAACATATAAAGTATTAGTTAAGAAATATATAGAGTAGGGAGTAGTGTTATAAGATTAAAAGGATCCTATATAAAGAGTCCTACTAACTTAGGCAGGCTATACAAGGTATAAAGCTATAGGGATAATATGAGGCTATTAAGGTATTATAAGATACTTTAACACTTTATTTATTTAGAAAGTTTTTATTCCGATTATTAGCGTAAGGTATATATTATACTCTTATATCTCCGTTAAGCTAAGCTTTTCCTTAACTTTAATAAGTATAATTTTACTATTTATAAAGTTAAGTACTTAAGGTTTATTATTTATATTAGTAAAGAAATATAGCTAAACTTTATTAAAGTTTTTATAACTTTAAAATAAGAGGCGCTAACCCGCGTTTAAAGTATATATAGTTTTTTTAAAGTTTACTAACTTTTATTATAATTTTATTTTTTATTTTTTAAGCCTTACTACCCCCTTAGTTAAGCTTATAAAACGCGGCGCGCTTTTTTATTAAATTAATAAATATTAGCTTACTTTTAATACGCTTAAGTCCGCGTTTATCTCTACCCTTATCCTCGCCTAATAAGATCCGAACTATAATATTATTATCTAAGCTAATTATTCTAATAAGGTATTTAGTAAGTACTTTTCCTAATTTAGCTTAAACTATATCTTCTAGCTTATTATATATTATTTTAAAAAACTTTTACTTATAAAATAGAATTATATAATTTATAATAAAAAACTTCTTACTATTATTTCTTACCTTAAAATATAATTTACTAAGTTATATAAAATTACTTAACTATTCTTTATTTTTAAAAATTATAAAGCTTTAGAGTATTTTACTACGCTTAAAGCTATTATAGAATATTAAGTATATTAAGCTAAAATACTTACTTTTTTTAATTTCCGCCTTTAATACTATCTTAATATATAAGCGTTATACTTAATACGCTCTCCTAGTAAGAATAAAATCGCCGCGGGATAAAGGAGCGCTTTAGTTAAATTATATAGCTTATATCTATTTACTTTTTTAAGGTATAGCTAGTTTAGTCTAGCCCGGCCTTATTTTAGTCCCTTATAGCTAGGCCTCTTATTTAAGATACCCTAGCCCCTTTTTATAATAAGACTTTATAAAGCTTTTAGTTAAAAGCTCTCTATACTAATCCCTTTTATTATATATACCGCTAAGCAGTTTAGTTAAGCGCTTATAAGTTCCTACTAAAAGTAAGTACTTATAAATAAGTTATAAACTATTCCCTTTTTACTTATAGATAGCTATAATTCCGAGGCCGCTTTTAAGTTTCTAAGTAAAAACTTTTAATTATTATATTTATTTAATAAACTTATAATTCCCTTATAATAAGATACCTTAATAAAAATATTATTTTTATATTTCTTTAATATAAGTTTTACTAAGATAATATATTTATAAATATAATATATTTTATTCGTAATTATTATTATTATAAAAACTACCTTAATTATTAGTATTATTAAGGGTTACTTTAGCTATTACCTCCTTTTAAATAATTCTAAATAACCCTTTTTATAAACTCTATAACTAAGCTACTTATAACTTTAAAATCCTAGCTATATTTCTTAATAATTATTATAAAACGCTTATTTAAATATATCTAGCTTAAAGCTATAATATTTATAAATACTAAGTAATATATTTAGCGCTTTATTTAATATTAGTAGCGGTTTTATAATTTCCTTTATAAGTTAATTTCTAATTATAATTTTAATTAAATAAGCTATTTCTAATTTACTTTTTATTATTTTATTAAAGTTAATAAACTATTTTTTATAGCGTATTACCCTTAAATTAATAAAAGTATAAAATATATAAATTAAAAAATATAAGCTATTTTTTATTATATAATCTTTTTCTTATAATTTAACTAGCTACGCTACTTACTTATTTACTAACTTACTTTAAATAATTAGGATTTATTTATAATAAATATAAGTCCTAACCGCTTACTTTATAGCTTTAATATTACCTTCTTTAATTAGCTAGTAAAAGCGGCCGCCCTTATCTTTTCCTTAAAAAGCTAAGCTATAGCGTTTACTTATTTCTTTTATAATAATATTAAACTAATATAAGCTTTAATTACTTAAGCTTAGTAACGGTAATAAGACTTTTTAAATAAGTTTTACTAACTTATAAAATAGTTTGAAATTAGTAACTTAATATAGCTTAACTTTACTTATATATAGTTTAATTATCTATCTTAAAAGCTTAATTATTTTAAAAGTAAATATAAGGTAATAGCTATATTAACGCTATTTACTATTATTTTTAATATATTATTTAATATTTATTTTACTTTTTATATTAACTTTATTAAGCGTATTATTAGTAACTTTTTACTATTTTAATTATTTACTAACTTTTAGCTAAATTCCCTTTTTTATCTTTTTTATAATAATTTATTTTTTAATAAGTATAAAGTTAAGGAAATCTTTAGGGTTAGTAGGGTTAGTAGGGTTAGTAGGGTTAGTAGGGTTAGTAGGGTTAGTAGGGTTAGTAGGGTTAGTAGGGTTAGCGCTTTTAAGGTAAAATATTTTATTAACTTATCCTTATAAAATAAAAAAATTATATTACTTTAACTTAAAAGCTATTTAATAGCTTTAAATATTATATAATATTAAACTATTTTAAGTTTATATAAAAAAATATATATTTTTCTAATAGCTTAAAATAAACTTAATTATATATTTATTTAAGCGCTTTTTATAGCTAATTATTCCCCTTTAGTAACTTTTTTTTTATTATATAAGTAAAACGCTACTTTTTCGCCCCTTATTCTCTTTTATTTTTTATTTACTTACTCCTCCTTTTTTTTATATTAGCTTAAAGCTAATATTTACTTTTTCCGCCTTCTCCTCGAAATCCTTTATTATAAATAAATAACTTAGGAAGTTATTATAACGCTAGCTATAACTTAGCGCTAGTATTAACTTATAATAAATATATTCTTAGGCGGGAGAGGGTATATTTTAAAGCTAAGAGAATATTTAATAAAATACTAATAGTAAGAGTCTCGCTTATCTCGCTTTTACGCCGCGCGCGCTACGCGTAAGCGCTAGCATAAATTTACTTTATTAATATATAATAAAAAAAGGAGATAAATAACGCGCGTAAGCGTTAAGTAATTAAAAGCTAAATAATATATATAAGTTAATAAGAGCGGCGTATTATAAAATAATAAGCGGGCTTAATATATTATATAAATTAATTAGTATTAAAATTATTTTATAAAAAATATTTTTCTTTATTTTTACGCTTTTACGCGTTAATATTTACTTAATAGTTTATAATTTAGGTAGCTTACTTATTTTATTATTATTTAAAAATTTATCGCTATTATTTTTCTTATTATTAAAAAAATACTTTATATTATAAAATAAAAAAGTTAAAGCTAGTAGTAAGGGCGCCTTACTATTATTATTATTATTATTAATATTATATTATCGCTAAAAGTATATTATAAGTTAAAATATATAAGGTAAGTATAATAATTATATTATTAATAGCGAAGATAAGCATAGAAGATTATTATTATTTAAGCGTAAAAAAAGTATAAAGATTAGTTACTAAGCGTAGTATAATATAAGTAGCGGCTAATATAGTTTATAAGTAATTAATATAAGTAAGAAACTTTAGCGTAAGCTAAGTATATTAGCTAGGGAGTTTTTTAATATAAGGGCGAGTAAGTAAGGTAATAGCTTATCTTTCCTTAACTATTATCTATAAATTATAAATAGCTTATTATAAGTATATATTTATAATAAAAAAGTATTTTTCTTAAAAGTATTATTTTCGCTACTATTTATACGCCTTATAAGCCGCCTTATAACTATATTAATAATTAATATTATAGCTATTATAAAAGTTGTAAATATAAAGAGTATATAAATATTTTATTTTTTATAATATAATAACGCTTTTATTATTTAAATCTCTTTTTATAATATACTTATTTATTATATAAAATAGTAATTATAGCTAATTAAATAATATATTAAAGTAGCGGAATAATAATTTAATAAATATAAAAAGCTTAAAGAATAATAATAATAGAAAAAAAAACTATAAGAATATAGTAGCGGAATAATAAAATATAAAGCTTAGAGAAAAAATTACTTAGCGAGAAAAAATAATATAACTAGCTTAAAGAGAAAAAGAAAAAAAGAAGAAAAATTTTTTATATAAGGGGTATTTTAACTTATACCTTATATATATATATATTATAGCTAGAAATACTTTTTTCCTAAAGCGGCGAGGTATATAAAGGATTCGGGCTACGCTTAAATAGCTAAGTTATATAAAGGGTACTTAGTTAAGTCCGCGCGTATAATAAGCGCAGGGTATATATAAGTATATACGATTAGTTAGCGCTATATACGGGATAAGCGCGGGCTATATATAAACTATAACCTTAAGTATATATATTATATATACTTTAGAACCTCTTAAGTTATTCTATATTAATAGAGTTAGCTTTTTATAAATATTAAGAAGTTTAAGACTTTTATAACTAGCTATATAAATCTTAATACTTATTTTCTTTTATTTAAAGCTTCTAACTTAACTTAAAACTAACACCTCTTAAAATATTACTATTAGTATACTTTAATAATAATAAAATAATTAAATATAAAAGCTTATAAGCTTCTTTTTAAAAATAATAAACTTAGCTAAATATACTTACTTAATTTAAAATTATAAACTCCTTACTATTATATAAAATTTTAAGTATTTTTACTTAAAATTACTTAGTTAGAAGTTTAATATAATTATAAATTATAAGGCCTTAATTTATTTTATAATAAAAAAACTACTTTTTATTTATTAAGTTTAATAGTTTAATTTCTTTACTTAGTTTAATATTTATTTCCTATACTAAGTTAGCTAGCTAAATATAGCTATTAACGCTTTTTTATATAAAATAGCTAAACTTCTAACTATAAAAGCTTATAAAAAGGAAGAAAAGATACTTATAATAATTCTCCTAAAAAGCTTTAAATTTAAAGCCCTAACTTTAATTTTTATAATTACGCTAATTTACCTAGTAGAAAACTTTATTTTATTAAAAGTAAAGCTAGTATAATTAATTTAAGAAAAGAATATAAGCTAAAACCTTAAATTTTATAAAGATCTCCTTATAATACTTAAGCAAGATAATTAGAAGCTATTCTTTCTTTATATTACCTTAATTTAGAATATATATAAGCTAGCTTTCTTTACTTATAAGGGATAAAATAAAATTATTTAAATATTTTATTATAGCTATTACTAGCTTAAAATAAAATAAAATATTTACTAGTATATCTATAATTATAATAAGTATTAAAAAAATAAAACGCTATAAGGTAAAACCTTAAGTTTATTATACCTTTTACTTATTTTAATTTCTATATAAGAATATATTTATTAATTATTATACTAAGGACTTAATACTAGGTATTTAAAACCTCTATTATATATAAAGCTAATAGGTTGCTAACTTAATAGGAAAAACTCCGGGTAGGGACTATTTAGGTAAAACCCCTCTTAATTAACTATATATTACTAAGTTAGGCACCCCTCCGGGGTCTTAATAAGGTACGCAGCGGTTTAGTATATTAACCTTGCTATAGCCCGGGGGTATAGTTAATCCGGCTATATCGCTATTACTATAGCTATTATAAGAGTCCGCTATAAGGTCCGCTCCGCTCCGCTTCGCTTAAGTTAGAAGGTTTAAGGCCCCTTTATATATATATATAAGTAAGTAATAGCGCTATAAATTAATTAAATTAAATTAACTAAGCTATCTTAAGCCTCGAGTAGGCTATTAGAGTCTAACTCCGTGGCGGGGTTTAATTATATAAGGACCCGTATAGCGCCCTATTATATAAGGCACGTGCCGCCCGTAGCTACGCTTTGCGGGGAGCCTTCTAGTAGCCCTATACTAAGAAGATTATTTATTAAACTTAATTTAGGCCGCTATGTTTGTTTATAAGCGCCGTATAGCTACGCTGCCTTAGTTAAAAGGTTCTTTAAGCCCTTATACTATTCGCCGAATTCGAACTAACTACTTTTTAAAAAGAGGTTATTTTAAGAATAAACTATTATACTAAAATAGCTATAAGAATATATTATTTATAATAAAAAAGTAATATTAGAAGACTATTTTAAATATAATTATATTTAGATTTTTATTTATAAGCTAAGCTAAATTATCGCTATATTATTAAGTAAAAGAAATAATATTATTAAAATACTTATTAGATATTATTTTTAATACTTTTATTATTTTTTTAATATATTAAATATAAAAATAAAATAAAAACTTTCACGACTTTAGATAATCGGGGTCCCCGTTTATACTTAACGCTATAATATTATAAGAATTTAGTACTTTCTACCTTTTAAAGTCTAACTCCGCTAAGGGAATAACCCTAAACGCGGGGTTATAAGGCGGTCCGCCTCCTAGTTCGCTATTAGTACTAATAATACTTAATAGCAGGACCCGGGAGCTTAACTAGTCCTAATAGCACTTACGTATAGGTAAAGGTTAATTTATTACCGCTATTAACTTTAATAACCCGTTTATTAATACCTTTTAAACCTTAATAAATCCTATCTTAAAATCTATATATAAAAAACTTACTAAGGTAATCTTTATATAAGATTTTTACCCTATATAAGGTATCCTTAATATAGCGTTTACTAAGCTTTAATAATATTAATAAGCTTTTAAGAACTTATCTAGCTTTTCTATTACTATCTTTTATATTATTAAGAAATTAGTTAAGGCCGCCTTTTATAAGGTAATAAGTAAGGAGTTAAACTTTACCCCCGAAGCTTTAACTTAAGCTAGCGTAGTTATAAACTTTACCCTAAACTTTACCTCCCTTATAGCGCCTCTTATATAGCTAGTTCCGGCGAGAATAAAAAAAGAGGTACTTATATTAGTAAAAGATATTTTAGTAATTAATAGAGTTTTAGCGCCTACTCCCTAAAAGGTTATTTAAAAAGTTAATAAAGCTATAAGCTATTTTATAATAATTATTACGCGCTAATTTCTTAATAATAATCTTATTATTACTTTTAACTTAAAATATAAGAATTTTATTTTTAAGAATAAATAAGTAGCTTAGGCTTTTAAAGCGGAGGCTAAGCGTATATACTAAACTTATATTATTATTACTAAGGGTATTCGGACCTTAATAGCTAATTATAACTATAACGCGCTACTTAATATTATTAAAAAGGTAAATAAGGTTAATATAGTCCGGGCGAAAACGCTTTAACTTTAATATATTACTAATAGAGAAGCTCCGCGAACTTATCTTATTATAAGCTTTAATAATATAGAGAATATAAATAAGCTTTGCTTAAATAAAGTAATTATAAACGCGAAGATAATCTATTATAAACTTTATAAGGACTCCGCACGCCTTAAGTAATATTATAAATATTTCTAATTTAAGTATATTGCTAAGTATTATTAAAAGCCCTTTTATTATAAATATTATATAGCTACTTTATATAATAGTAAAGAAAAAAACTACTTTATATAAAAAGGAGAAAAACCCTATTATTATATTTTATATAAGGGTATATATTTTATATAATTAAAAGATTACTTAAAATCCCGGAAATAATAAAGCTATACTAAGTTTAGCTTCCTTAATAAACCTTACCTTTTCTAATTATTATAAGCTACTTAACCTCTAGCCTTTACTTAGCGGTAACTTTATAAGGATAATAAAAGCTTTATTATAATTTCTTTAAAAAAGTAAATATATTATAAATCCTTTAAAAATACGCCTTAGTAATCTTTTTATAATATATTATTTACTTAAGTTTCCTTAAAAAGCTCTTAACTTAGTAATACTTATAAAAGCTATAAGCTATATAATAAACTTTATAATTTATAACTAGCTTTATAATCTTAAGTAAAGTTTATATTAATAAACTTTATATAATTAAAATAATTATAAATAACTATTCCTAATACTTAATCCTTATAAAAATTATAACCTTATTATAAAATATTTAGAAAATTAACCGCCTTATTTAGCTTACTTTATTTAATAAAGAGAGTTATAATATTATCGCTATATAAGAATTCTAGCTTAATATATATAATTACCTTCCGCTTTCTAAACTTACTTTTTACCGCCTTATTTAAAATAAGAGTAAAGCTTTTCTTTATATATATAAATAATATAAAATTAGTAACTAAAACTTTATTATAAAGCCTAACCTTATTAAAGTTTTCTTTTATAATAAGCTTTAGGTATTTACTATCTACTTCTTACTATTTAAAATATATACTAAACCTCTCTTATACTTATTACCTTCTCCTCTCTTTCTATACTCCGCCTCCGCCTCCGCTCCGCTAATTATCCTTAGCGATTTTAATACCTATTACCCCTTTTAGGACTTTTATAAATATACCTCCCCTTACTCTATAAAGCTTCTCTCCGCTTTTTACTAACTCCGCTTTAAACTTTTTACCCTTTTTTATAAGATTACTTAAGAGGTATATAAGTAAAGGGCTAATATTATTAACTTAATTTAAAATACGCTTAACTATTTCTTTATATATTTTAGCTTAGATTTTAATTTTTTTAGCTTTTACTATATCTTTTAATTTATATTATCTATTACCTCTCCTTTTTTAAATTTTAACTTTATATTATATTAGAAATATTTTAACTTTAATATTTTATAAATAAAAATAAAAAATTACCTTTTACTTTTTATTATTTAAGCGGAGTTTATAATAAATATTAAAAAATTAATAATAAACTTATATAATTAATTAAATATTATAATTAACTTAATAGTTTTAAAATTACCTTAATAATATAATTTTTACTTATATTTATAATAAATTTTAAAAATTATTTTTATAATCTTAAATATAAAATATATTAAGTAATATTAGCGAGTATAGTTAAGCTTTAATTATTATTAAGTATATTAAGATATTATAATATAATAAAAATTATTTATTTAAAAAGCGAAAAAGGATAACTAAAGGCGATTTCTCGCCTCTATAAGTAGTAATTTTAATATTATATAATTTATAGCCTAGTAAGTAAGATTTTATAGCTAAGCTCCTCCGAAGCTTATATATACTCCTCCTCTTTAATAAAATATAAACTTTATTTTTTAATTATCTTTTTTTAAAAAGTTAAAGCTTTTAGCTTATAAGTTCTTTCCTTATTTTTTAGAAAATACTTTATATTTTCCTATCTCTAACCTTTTCCCCCTAATTAATATTCCCTCTTAAGTTATTAAAAATAAAGTCTAATTTACTATTTTTAATATTATATTATAAAAGTCCGCTAAGCTTAATAATATCCTTATTAGCTTTTTAAAAAGTTATAGATAACCCCTTATAATAGTTTTAACTAAGCTTTTTTAGGGATATATTACTTATAAATATTTCTTTACTTAATATTAAACTTTTAATATTATAGTTTTTTAGAAAGTAGGAAAAAGCTTAGAGGTTTATTAGACTCTAAGTAGCTACCGCCTTATCTCCCTTTTTAATATTATAAGTAAGATTTTTAAAACTATAATAATAAAGAAAATATCTTATATAGCGGAGTTTATAGGAATCTTATTATAAGGTTAGATAAGTAACCGGCCTAATTAATTTACTAATAGCGCTTTATTTCTTTTAATAAAATCTATCTATATTATTTAAAGCTTTTAAAGCTTTACTTCCTTTTTAATATTCAATATAATAGGTATTTTTAACTATATTTTATACTTTAAACTAATAGAAATCCTTAATTCCTTTAGCTTTCTTAGATAAATTATAGCTTTCTTTTACTCTTACTTTTTTAATTATACCTTTTACTTAAAAGTTAATAATAAACTATTAGACCTTTTCCTTATTTTTATTAAAGTTTTTTAAAGCTCCCCGCTCTCTTTAGTACTTTTTATCTTATATATTTTATCTTTTTCTAAGCGCTTAGAATAAGCGACTAATATATTTATTATTAGATTTATAAATAATATTAATATCCTTAATATTAAGTATACCTCCGCTTAGGTCCGCTACTAGCTTAAATAAGCTTAGAGTATTTACCGTAATTAGGTAGCGGAGTATAAAATAACCTTCTAGCTATTTAAAAAATAAGCTTTTTTATTTTATAAAGGCCCGCTTTATTAATATAACTCCGCTAATCTTTAATAGGAATATTATTTAACTTATATAAAAAATATATATATTTAAGGTTTAGATTTATTATAAACTTTAGTAAAAGCTATACCTCCGCCCTCTTATAAAGAAGCTTACTTATTAATAGCTAGCTTTAACTAAGCTTACTTTATTTACTTAAAGCTTTTTACTCCTCTAAGTAAGGGAAATCTATACTAAAGTTATTAAGTTTATAATTACTTTTAGCACTATAATCTACTCCGCTCTAACCTTACTAAGCGGGGAACTTAAAGGCCTTATCTTTTAATAACTAGCTATAACTTAGTTTAAATACCTTTATATTATCTTTAAGGTATATTAAGTAACTTTTTCTTATTATATTAAGTTTAAAACCTTTATCCCCTTTATTAATATTTACCTATCTTACCGTGCTATTTATAGCTATTAACTCCTTTATAATAAAAAGCTTATAGCTTATATTTACTCCGCTTTTAAAAAAATTACTATATACCTCCGCTAATATTATAGAGGTTAGCCTCGCCTTATTTATATCCCCCTTAAATCCCTTTAATCTTTCTTTATTATTTAGGTATAAACTTTAGATATCGCCTCTTAATCTCTTAAGACTTTAAAAGCTTATTTTTATAAAGAATAATAACTTTACTAAAACTTTAAGAAAGGAAAGCTTTAAAAATATAGCTAGTTTTTTAAATACCTTATTAATAAACCGCCCTAACTAAAACTTAATAATACCTTATAAATCTATTAAAGCTTTCTAAAATTCTTAAATAGCGCCTTAACTTAGCTTTATAATAGTAAAATTAGCTTTAATAAGTTTCTTTATATTTATAATATTCTTATAATTATAATCCTTTATTATTTTTATAATAATAAGGAAAATAAGATAGTAGCTTATTTTATTTTATATTATAAACTAATTACTTATAAGAGGACGCTTTAATTAATATTTTTTATAAGTTTAATTTAAAACTATAAAGATTTTAATAAGGCTTTTAGCTATAAAGCTATTATAAGCCCTCTTACCTTATAATTTATTTACTTATAATACTTTTTTTAGTTTAACTATTTTTTATTATTCTATAATACTTAAGTATATTAAAATACTTAAATATAAGGTTTAGGCGCAGGGGTTAATTTTTAATATTTTTACTATATAATTATTATTATTTATCTACCTTATATTTTACTCTTAACTCCGCTCTTTACTCTACTTAGCTTTATTTAGCCTGCTTAGCTTTCTTACCCCTTTTCCCGCCTTACTTTTTACCTTATTTTTTATACTTAATAATACCTTTAACTTTTATAACCTTATTCTCTAAGCTATTATTATTACTCTTTATTATATATTTTAACGCTATTAATATAGACTTTATAAGAGATAATTCTAATACTTAGATAAGGTCCGGCTTAGGCTCTAACTCCTCCTTCGCCGCCTTTTTAGCCTCTATCTCCCCCGCTTCCTACTTCTCCTTACCCTCCTTTATAACGCTTACCTCCTCCGCTCCGCCCGCCCCCTTCTTATCTTCTCCGACCGTTATCTAGTTTAATTTACTCCTTAATATTAATATAATAAAAACTAGCGTTTAAGCTATTATCTTATTCTCCGCTTTTAGCTTTATTTTTAGCTTTAGCTTTAGCTTTAGCGGATTTAAGTTAAAAGTATATTAAATTTTAATAATATTCTTTAAAATATACTTAAATTAATTAACTTTAATATAATTCGCTACCTTTTAATTAATATTATTTTATATTTAATTAAGATTATATATTATTTTATATATAATAAATTAAAAGTTTTATATTTTTAAATATATTTTTAACTAAAACTCTTATAAAAATAATATAATAAGGTTTTTTAAGCTAATAATAATAATAATTATTATTATTATTATAAATATTTTCGCCGCTATTATTATTACTTTTTTTACCTTTACTATAAACTTTATTATTATTATTATAGCTATTATTATCTAAACTAGCGCCTTTACCCTTATGCCCCTCGCTATTACCTCCGCTTTCTCTTTTATATTTATTATTATTATTACTTTTACTTATAGTTTAATAATTATATTTATTACCGCTATTATTATTATTATTACTCCGCCCCCCTTTTTACTTTCTACTTTACTTATATTAATAATTATTTATTTATTAAGTATTATAAAGTAAATTAATATTAATATATAAAACTTTTAAGGAGGAGCGTTAATAATTATAGCGATAAGAGTAATATTAAAAATAGCTACTAAAATAGCTAACCCCGCTAAGGCGCTTATTTAAAATATAATTATTATTTTATTAAGTTAAAGCTTTAATATCTTATTCCGCTTTTATATATTATATAAATTAACTTAGATTTTTTTCTTATTATTTATTATTAGCTATATTTAAAATTTTACTTTATTTTATATTATTTTATATTTATTAATAAGCTACTTAGCTATCCTCCTTTACTAATATACCGCGCTATTTTTATTATAGTAATATATAACTTTTTTAAATATATTTATAACTTAATTAATATTTTAAGCTTTAATTTTAACTCCGCTATTAATTTTTAATTTTACTTACTTTTTAATATTTATATTAAGCTTTAATATAATTAAAATAATTAGCTAATTATAAGCTTATATATTTTATTAGCTTTATATATAACTAATATTATATAATAATATTTATTTTATTATTTTTAATATAAGATTTAATAATTAGCTAGCTAAGCTATATATATAATATAAAGAAAATTATAAAGCTTATTATAAATAATCTTAAATATATTTATTATTATTATTTTATTAATATAGCTATATAATTTTTATTATTTTCCTTTTATTATAAAAGTTAAAAAGAAAAGTTAAAAAAAAAGTTAGAAATATACTTTTTTTAAAAATAATAAAAAAAAGAAAAAAAGGAAAAGAAAAAGGAGGTAGAAAAGAAAAAGATATAGCCCCCCCTTTTTTTAATTACTAATAAATACTAAAGCGCCTACCCTACTATTTTACCTTACCCCCCCTTAAACTTTCTTTCCTTTACCCCGCGCCGTACCGCCTCGCCTTACACCGCCCTATACCGCCCCGCGCTACGCTATACCGCCCCGCTCCTTTCGCCTTACGTATTATAAACTTTCCTTTTCTCTATACTCCCCTCCTTACCTTATTTTTCTTATATTATTCGAGACTACCTTTAGGTAATAAGCTTATTATATTATATTACTACTAGCTACCGCTATACTTTTATATAAGCGTATAGTAAGCTTTTTTTTATAGTTAAGGGGTTTTACTTTATTTTAAGGGATTTTTCCTACTTATTATATTATAAAGGCTTTAGATATTATAAAAGCCCTTAATATATAAATAAATAAATAAATATATTAAATATATAAATTATTAATAATATTAGCTTATTTATTTTAAGATTTCTTAGTAAAATTAACTAGTTAATTAATATTAAATATCGCTATAATAATACCTTATACTTATAAATATAAAAAAGTATAAAAATAACTAACTAATACTTAAACTAAAAGCTATAATTTTACGCTAGTAAATATTAAGATAATTAGAGTACTTTCCTTCCTACGCTAAATTTTATATATAACTCCTTATAATATTTATTAATCGGTATAGCTCTATTTATAATCGCTTTCGAAAAAGATATATAAAACCCCCTCTCGGTTACTAGCCCTTTAGATCCCTCGAACGCCTCGGGCCTTATTATTATAGCCCGTAAACTCGTCGCTTAAGTAAAGGAAATATAATAGTAAGCTTAAGCTGCTATTAAGAAAGCTTATAATAAGTAAGAAATATAAGCTACTAAGAAGTATTACTTAATAAACTTTATAATTAGTAATAAGGTATTTCTTAGCTATAAGGGTTTCTTTATAATTATACTTATAATACGCTTTAACGTATAATAATTAGGACCTTTTATAATTATTAAGGAATAAAGCTATAGCTATATCCTTAACTTACTAAATAGCTATTAGATAATAAATCTATTCTACGCTAATTATTTTTAAAAAGCTATTATAAATCCTTTACTTAAGTAAGTAATACTTTTTACTAAGCTAAAAAATATTTATAATATATTAAAATAAGAAGTTAACTAAATCCTCTAATTTTATATTATAAAATAATATTATTAATTAAAATATTAGGTTTATTAATATAATTATAACTTTAATAAAATATAATACTTTACTTAGAATTTCCGCTATATACTAATAGTTTTTAAGAAATTCTATAATTATTTCCTAGATACCGTTAGCTTACTTATTAATTTCTAACGCTAAATTAAGGACGCTATAGCGGACTATAATAATAATAATAATAATTAAAATAATATTATATTTTTTTTAAATAATCTTTTACGCTATAAATATTACTAATTTTAATAAGTATATTAAAACCTTTATTAGGGGGTAGTATTATATACTAATACTTATAAGAATTTCCCTTAGATATTTTACGATAATTTTTAAGAATTTCTAATTATAGTTATATAACTTATAAAAACCTTATTATAAAATTACTTAAAAAAGACTTTAGGGGAAACTAATAGGAAATATAATCGCTTCCTTATTAGGATTTTACTATGCCTTCTCCTATCCCTACTAATATATGCCTTTATATATTTTATTAGAATTTCGCTTATAAGAGTTTTTCCTCTTTTTCTTTCCTTTCTCCTTAGCTTAGAATCTTTATTTATAATACTAATACTATTATTTACTTAACGTATCTTAGCTATAATAATATTAAAGTTATAAAAAAAGTAAAGAAAGTAAAAAAAAGGGTAAGATATTTATCTTTATATTTAAGTTAATTTATATTACTTTATAATAAATTAACGCTTATATTAATTAATAAACTTTAAGCTTTACAAATATAGCTTAATATATATTTCGCTTAAATAAGAAAAGATTAATAATATTTTAAAAATTAAAAATATTAGCTTAAGCTTTACTTAAGTTAAAAGTAAAATTAACTTATAAAGTAAATAAACTTTTTAAGCTAATAATAATAATATTTATTAAGGCGGCGCTTATAGCGCTTTTAAAAAGTAAAAATAAAAAATAAATATTTTTTATTATAATTTAAATATATTATATTAAAAAAAGCTTATATAATATTAAAGACTCTATAATTATATTAAATATAAATAATAGTAATAATAATTTCTTTTTTTATTTTTATATTTAACTTAAAGTATTTATATTTTATTAAGCTATATTTTAAATAAAGTAAAAAGGGGGCTTATACTAAGTTAGTTTTAGTTAAAGAATAATAAAGTTTTAAAGTTTAAAACTATATTAGCGTAAAATATTATTAAGCTAAGCGCTATTAAAGAGAAAGCTTAATATAAGATATTTAATAATACCTTTTTAAATCGCTTAACTTCTTATTATAATTTCCTTATAATATTTTATTAAGATTTCCCTTAAGAATTTCTTAATATTTATACTTAGGATTTTACTTAGATTTCTACTAAAAACTTTATTACTTTTATACTTAGGAAATTATATAGATTTCTTTTTAGGATTTTTTTATAATTACTCTTAAGATTTTACTAAAATTTCTAACTAAATCTAATATTAAAATATATTTTTAAAAATTTTTAGATTTTATAAGGAAATCTTTATATACTAAGAAATTACTATATATTAGGAAATTTCTATTTTACTAATATATATAAAAATTACTATAAAATTCTTTTAAGTAAAAACTTTTAAGATTATATTAAAAAATTACCTTTAAGCTCCTAGCTATATAATTAGCTTAATACTCCTTTAAGTAATAATTTAAATTTTTTTATATAACTTTTATATATTTTATAAATTCCGCGCTTATAATAATATAGATATAGACTTCTTACTCTTATATTATAAGTAAACTCCGCTCCCTTTTTTACTTTATAGCGATAGCTACCTACGCTTAAAGTAATTCCGGGAGGGAGGGCGACGCTATATAAGTTAATTATAACCGCGAAAATTTTTTACTTAAAATATAGCTTTACTCTAAATTATAGTAATCTTAAACCTAAAAGTTTATTATACTTATTACCTTATTAAAAGCTAAGGTAAATATTAATAAGATTATTTTAAGAAATACCTTTATCTTTATATAAGTAATTATTAAATAACTAGCGGAGTCTAAAAGGGTTCGGGGAGGTGCCCTCCTTACTTTAACTTTTTTAGTTAATAATATCTTTTTAGCGATTATAGCTACGGTTTCCTCTCTTTTTTATAGTTTTAGGGGGAGCGGAACTCCTTTAATATAAGCTATAGTTATAGCTAAAGCGCTAAAGAAAATTATTAAAAAGTAAATTCTTAAGTAATATAAGCAATAGCTTATAATTTACTTTAACTTTATAGCTATTTTATTTTAAGTTTAAGGCCTTAAGGCGATTATAATAAATATTAACTATAAACTCCGCGGGTAAAGCTAAGCTTTTATAATAAAGAAACTACTTAGCGGTAATATTATAATAATATTCTAAGATACTATTTATAAGCTTTAGTCCGATTTAAAATAGCTTTATATTATTTTCTAAGAAAAAGTATACTTAATTAGTAAAAGTTATACTTTTATTATAAAAAAAGTATTAATATAAGCTTTATAATAAAGTAATAAGAAAGCTTTTAAGAAAAAGATTAAGTTATTAAATAAGGTTTTATTAATATAATTATATATAAAAAGATATTATTTTAAAATTTAGTAAAATTTTTTAATAATTATTATTTATAGTATAGTAAATATAAATTAAATTTATAATAAAAGTATAATAATATAAATAAAGATTTTTAATATAAAACTATATATATAAAAAATTAAACCTTAATAATATTTTAAATATTACTAATTTAAATATATTATTAAATATTATATAATAAAGCTATAATATAGTAAATATTTTATTACTTTATATATAAAAGGTAAGTTTACTTACCTTATAGCTTATAAGAAAAGATTATATTATTATTTTCTTTATTAAAAATTTTACTTTAAGTAAAGTTAACTTTATTTTAAAATAAGAGCGGTAAAAGATTAAGTAAAAAATATATATATTACCTAACTTTAGAGGCTTATAAACCGGAACTTTATATATATTACTTTTTTTTCCCTTTTAGCGCTAACTAGAAACTAATAATAGCTAGGGCGGAAACGCTAAAAAGTAAATATAATAATACCCCCTCTTTTAACTTTAACTCCGTATTTATTTATAGCTTTATTATAATAATTTAGCTATTTTTTAAAATTAGCTATTATAAGGTTTATTATAAAATAATAAAATTTTTATATATTCCTAAGCTATATTAATAAAGCTTTAATAAATTAAATTATTAAGGCTACTTTAATTAAATATAAGGATTTAGTTTATAATAATAATAATAGCTAAGAGGATAAGTAAGCTATATAAACTTTATATTAAACTTAGTTTACGCGTACTCTTATTATTATAAAGTCTTTTTTAGAGAAAATATTAGCTTTCTAATTACTAGTTAATACTTAACTTATTAAATATATAGAGTGCTAGGTATAGGCGAGGTCTAACTTAAAGCTAAGATAACGCTTAAAGGGAGGGTTTTACTCTAAGTTCTCCGGTTTTTCCTCCTCTTAAAATATATATAAGATAGTTCTAAGCTATATAAGGTATATTAGTATATAAATTATTATTATTAAATTTTTTTATAACTATTATTTTAATTTTTAAAAACTTTTAATTATATTTATACTTTTTATAATAGCTAATTTATAATCTTATAATTAATAGCTAACTTATTTCTCTTTTTTATATATTATATTTAATAGCTAGCTTTATATATATAATTACTAGTAAATTATATATATAAGCGTATATTAATTAATAATAATTTTATATTTTGCTAATTTATAAATTTCTAGCTATTAAGGTAATAAGTTAAATATAAAATATATTACTAATAAACTTTATAAGCGTAAATCTTTAGCTTAAAAAAAAGCTTTATTATATTTATTACTTTACCTTAGCTATATATTATTTCTTTACTTTTAAATTTCTTAAAGTATTTAAGAATAAAGTTATAGCTAGGAAAAAAAAGCTTATATTTTTAATATATATATAAAAGTAAATAAACCTTACCTTTTTTAAAATAAATTTCCTCTTTTATAATATAAAAAAATAAAGCTAATTAAAAAGTATTTATTATATTAAGATAATCTTTAAAACCTTAAGTTACTTACTATAATTAATTATTTCCTTAATAACTTTTAAATAATAAAAGATTATAATTAGCTTTTTAATAAAATAAACTAGCTTAGGTATATTAGTATTAAAATTATTTACTTACTAAGTTTATTATTTTAAAATTAGTTAAAATTAGTATAAGTATTTCTTAGTATAATAAGTAACTTTAAAGGAAAAAGTAAATAACCCGCCTTATAAGAAAAAAGAATACGAAAACTAAGCTTTTTTTTAAGAAAAAAGTAAAAAAAAGACTAGAACTATTTTCTAAGAAGAATAAGGAAACCCTTATATAACTAAAATTATCCCTAAAAAGGGAACTTTTAGCTTTAAGGAAAATATATTAAGGAAATAATATTTTTTAGATCTTACTTTATTATTATTTAATTTAAGAAAACCTCTTCTACCTTTATTAAAATAAAAAAATAAAGTAATATAAATTATTAATAAACTTTTCTAAATATAATATATATATATATATTAAATCACGCTAGGAACTTATAAGGTATTTAAGTATATAAAAAGTAAGAAGAGGGAAAAAACTAAGCTAAGCTTAAGGGAAAACCCTTTACTAAGTAATTAGTAGCTAGTAAGGTAAAAAATAGTAAGTAAGGAGAGGGTATTATAGCGGGCCTCGTGCCGGTCTGCTAAGTTATAGTGGCGGGTCTAGGGTAAATCGAGCTAAGGTTTAGGGGTCGCTAAGGCGGGGGCGGCCACGAACCTTAGCCGCGGAAAAGTAAACGTAAGCTAAATCCTTAATAAAAGGAGAAAGTATATATTAGTATATAATATAGCGCCTTATAATTAATAAGTAATCCGCTTTAAAATATAAAATCTTATAGCTTATATAGCGTAAGGCCTTTTTTTTATATATAATATTAACTTTAAACTTTCTTTTTTTAATAATAATAGCTTATAATTAAAATATAAAGATTAGTAATAAATAAGCTACGCTTTATAATAATTATATTTTTAAACTTATTTAAAACTATATTTACTATTTATACGCTAGCTATTAAAATTAGCTAAATAAGTTATATTTTATTTAAGCTAAATATTAATAAGATTAAGCTAATATCTAATAGCTATAAACGCGTATATATATATTACTTATACTTATATAAACTTTACTTATATATTTATATATTCTTAACTTAAGGATAACGCTAAGCTATATATTATATAAGCTAAGCGTTATAGTAAATAGTGAAAATTCGGAGAGGTATAAGCTATAGCTAAGGAGAATCTCGCTTTAATTTAAGATTAAAATTAAAGCTATACTTATAAAAATATAATTAAGGCGAGGAATGCATTAGGGGGTATTAATACTAAAGTTATAAAAAGGGTAAAAAAAATAAAAGGAAAAGGGGGGAGATATCTATCTTTATACTTAAGTTAATTTATATTACTTTAAAGTAAATTAACGCTTATATTAATTAGTAAACCTTAAGCTTTATAAGTATAGCTTATAATATATTTAACTTAAATAAGAAAATAATAATAATATTTAAAAAGTTAAAAGTATTAGCTTAAGCTTTGCTTAAGATAAAGATAGAGTTAACTTATAAGGTAAATAAAACTTATAAGCTAATAATAACGAAGCTTACTAAGGCGGCGCTTATAGCGCTTTTAAAAAGTAAGAGTAAGAAGTAAATATTTTTTATTATAATTTAAACGCGTCCTATTAAGAAAAAAGTTTACGCTATACTTAAGACTCTTATAATTATATTAAATACCGATAATAATAACGATAACTTATTACTTATTCTTATTATTAACTTAAAGCGTTTATATCTCGCTAAAGTATACTTTAAGGAGAGCGAGAAAGGGAGCTTACGCTAAGTTAGTTTTAGCTAAAATAAGAATAAAGTTTTAAAGTTTAAAATTATACTAATATTAAATATTATAAAGTTAAGCTTAACTAGAAAAGAGGTTATTAAGTTACTTATAATAAAAATAACTTTAATTAAGGCGGTAGCTATTATTAATATTTATATTATTATAATAACTTATAACGCTATTATAATAAGGATAGCTTTAGCTAAATTTTAAGTTCTTTAAACGCTTAAAGTTACTTAGCTTTAAATTATATAGTTACTTAATATTAGTTAAGAGTTTTAATTACTAAATTTCTAATATAACTTACTTTTTACTAACTTAAAGTTATTAAAAAAGAATAAACTTAAGCTATATCTTAGCGGGGTATTAAGAAGGCGCGGAGGGCTTTATAATTATAAGCTATTACTAAGATATCTAAAAATCTTAAACTTAAATAAGTTATTTTTTAATAAAGATAATAAGCTAATAGTAATAATAAATACTTTTAATAATACGCGGCCTATAACTATA
Source organism: Ophiocordyceps camponoti-saundersi (nom. inval.) (assembly GCA_003339415.1). Classification (NCBI taxonomy): domain Eukaryota; kingdom Fungi; phylum Ascomycota; class Sordariomycetes; order Hypocreales; family Ophiocordycipitaceae; genus Ophiocordyceps; species Ophiocordyceps camponoti-saundersi. Next base: position 22,590 of record PDHQ01000187.1, on the reverse strand, counting down.
TTAAATTTAGTTATTACGCTTAGCTTATCTTAGTAATAAGTAATTACGCTTTAGTTAATTATTACTTTAAGCTTATTATAGCGTTAAGCAATTATATTATAGTTAACTATTACGTTAAGCTTATTATAACTTATTATACTTAAGGTAACTTTAAGTAAAATGCGCTTTACTTTAAGTATTAATAGCTTTATACTAAGTAAGCTTATATTTTAAGGCCGGCGTTAGTTTACGGTTACTTTTATTAATAATAAAGCTAGAAAAATTAAAGAGTTATTAGATAAGGGAGGGGATAATAACTTAAATATAACAAATATAAGTTCCCTTAAAATATAAAGTAGATTATAAATAAAGTAAGTAAATTAATAATATTATAATTATAATAATATAAATAAAATAAGATTATATTTAGTTTTAGTTTATTTTAGAAATATTAATATAAAGTAAGTTAGTAAATTAAAACTAATATAAGTTAGTATATTAAAGTATTTTCTTAGCAATTATAGTTATAAATAATTAATAGTTAAGCTTTAAATATAGTTTAATATTAAAAGAGATAAGCTAAGGTAATTTATAGCGTTATTTAACTAAGCGAGGATATTATAAAATTAGATAATATATATTCTCTAATTTAAAATTATATTAATATAAAAAAGAGACTATTTCTAATATACGCTTATAAAATAGGAACTTTTTAAAACTAATCTTACTTATATATAGTTATATAATTATAATATTAATATGTTTTAATATATTTTTATATTTTTTAAGTAATTTCGCTTTATTAAGGTAAAGCGGAAAGTTAGAAAAAAATAAAGTAAGCTTAAAATATTTTACGCGTAGTTAGTTTTTAGAATCCTCTTACTTAGCTTTTAAATTCTAATAAAGGAGGTTTATTATATATTTCTTATTTAGGGGTAGTAAATTATTTCCTATCTATATTTAAACTTAATATATATACTCCTTTAATAGCCTCCTAGCTCTTTATTATCTTATTAGTTAATAAGGGGGGAAGCGTAAGAGGAACCTTAAGATATTCTTAAAAGTAAACTAAATCTTATTTAATATCTTTATAATTTCTAAGTAGCGGAGGGTATTAGTTTTCCTTTTATTAAAATAAAAATTAAGTAAGGAAACTTAAAACTTAGCTTTAAAATAATAAATAAGTATAGCTTTAAAAGCGCGAAGTATTATTTTAAAATATTATAATTAAACTAATCTTAAGGCTTTAGCTAAGCTTAGGAGGTTATTATTTATAAAAATAATAATATAAAATATAATAATAGCGTATATAATAAGTAATTAAATAATTTTTATATAAAGTTTATAAGTATAAATAAAAAAGTAACTTTAGGTAAAAGCGGATAGAAAAGAGAGGGCGAGGTTTTAAAAAAGGAGCTTATTATATATAATATATAAGTAAGGTTTCTATTATAACTACTAGTAAATCTAAACGCCTAAGAATCTCGCTTTAGAAATAAAGTAAACTTAGTAACTTTTAAATTAGATAAGGTTTATCTCTAAGGTATATTTTTAGAAAAAATATAAAAGCTTACTCTTCCTTAGTTTAAACTTTATATTATAGTTATACGCTTATTATTTATATATCGCTTATATAGCTTAAAATTATTATATAATTATCCTAAAGTTTAGCTTAATATTAAAAAAAATTATATTATTTATAAACTTAATTATTTATATACCTTTTTTACTTATTAACTAATTATAAAGCAAGGCTATATAAAGGATAAATAAAATAATAAAAAGTAATAAGCTTAAAGAAATTTTAATCTTAATCTAATATAAGTTTAAAATCTTATTATTAAAGCGAAATTATAAAGTATAGTTTTATAAGTAGCTACTAAGAAATATTAAAACTTATTTTAGGAATTTTAAATATCTAAGTTTAGCGATAAGTTTATTATAATATATAATATTAAACGCTCTTTTAATATTAAGTTATAAGAAAAACGCTACTTTTTTCCTTATTTAGGTAGCTTAAATAAGCTTAGTAATTATAAAAATAGCTAGCTTTATAAACTAGTTTTACTTAATACTTATTACTTATCTAGCTTTTAAAGAGAAGTTAATATAACTTTATAGCTTTAATAATTTATTATCTTATTAAAATCTCTAATATTTTATTTAAGTAATATAGTAAAAATATAAGCTTATAAATATTTGCCTCCTAATAAGCCTCTAGTTTCTTCCTAGACTTATATAAGATAATTATAATAGTAAACTATAGCTAAGGTAGGAAATAACTAAATTATATATACGCTTAGAAAATTATAATAAGCGAAGTAGTAAAAATAAAATAATGTATTTTTAGAAATTTAGCGGGGATATTATTTACTTTAGTTACTTTCTAAGAAATTATTAACTTAAATATAATAAATATATTAGCTTAGGTAATCTTAATATAAAAAAAAACTTAAGTTTAAATAGCTTATTATTAATTAAGGGTATATTATAAAGCTAAGGAAAAAACTAATTAGCTAAATTATCGGCCTTAGCTATATAGTTATTAGCTTAAAAGCTATTAGCCCTTATTAATATAAGAAAGTAAACTAGATTTTAAAAGAGACCGCTTTAAATATAAGCTTAACGCTTAATATATTAAAACTTAAAAAGTAAGCTAATAATAATATAAAGGAAAAATCGCTAATAAGTATATCTTACTAAGTTTATAGCTATCTTCTAAGCGAAAGCTATTTCCTAAAATTATTACTAAAAGGAGTTTAATAAGAAAAACTTATATTTACGCTAAGCTTACTTAGCTACTTAAGTAGCTAAGGCCACAGCTAAAGTAAACTATATTACTTTATAAGAATAAAAAAGGGCGATAAATAATATTATCTAATTAATAATAAATTATAATTCTTAGTAAAGTTAGTTAAGGGCGTTATTAATCTTTAATAAATTAATAATAAAAGAAAATAATAAGGTAATTTTAGCTAAATATTTATAGTAAACTAAGTTTAAGTCCGCTTATTTTTATTATAAGCGCGGTATAGCTATTACTTTAAGTAAGAGGTTTCTAATTATAAGGGACTAAGGAATATAATTAAATTTAATAAAGTTAAGGTTTAGTTTAATATAATATATATATAAGTTTACTATAGCTTAGATAAGGTTTAGTATATTATCTTTATATTTATAGAAAATCTAAGTATATTCGCTTTTTAAAGTAAGGAGTTAAAATTATAGCTTATTTATTTTATAAATTAGCTAATTAAAGTTATAAGAAAGCGTTTTATAATAGTTTTAAAGCGGATAATATAAGTTAAAATTACTAATTAAAACTTAGTTAAGGTTTAAAGGAAGGTTTTAAAAAATTAAGAGGCTATTATTATAGGAAATATTAAGGGGAGAGTAATAAAAAAAAAACTAAAATCTAGAATAAGAAATAATACTTATTTAATCCTCTTTTACTTTTAGGAACTTAGAGGAGATATTATATTTTTTATAAATATAAACTAAAATATAGCTGCTTTTATAAATAAAGCGGTAAAGCGAGATTTTAAGTAAGGGTAGCTTAGCGCTAAAATAGCTAATTAATTCTTAGAAAGTAATAATATTATAATTTAATTTATTATTAAGTATTAGTTTAGCTAGCTTAGTATATTTATTAATATTTTAAGAAAGGACTTTTATAAATATAAGGAAATAGTAAAAATAATAAAAGTTTCTTTACTATTATTTCTTTATAGCTTAATTATAAATCTTATCTAAGTTTAAGCTAAGGCTAAGGTAATTAATATTTTTACGCTCTCCTAAATAGTAAAGTTAAGTTAAATTAAAAATAGAGCTAGTTTATTAATAGTTTATATAAGTAAAACGCTAGCTATATCTTAAAAAAGGGAGGCACTTTAGGCTTGTTAAATAAAGCGTTTTATTATTTTAAGGGTATTTCTAATTACTTACGTTTTAATAGTAAGGCGGCCCCTTTTAAAGCTTTAAAGTTATCTATATTTCCTTTTAATAATAAACTAGCTTAAGGATATATTATATATAATAACGTCTTTAATTATTATTATATTTATTAATCTAAGGATAAATTATAAGCTAAGTTTAGTAAATTTAACTAATTATTTTTTATAATAAGCTCTCGCTTAATCTTAGTACTCGATAGTAATAAGGTAAAGCTTAAACTATATAAGGTAGTTATTATTATAAAAGATATAGTAAAATAAGTATCCGCTAACTTTAATATAATAATCGTCTTTATTTTTATAATTAGTTACTTTATATTTATTATAAAGCTTAGGATATTTATAAGTTTTAGCGATATATCTAAAATAATAATAATTATAATATTACTAAAAGCGGACTATATCTAAGAAAAGTTTTATATAGAAAATCTAAGTATTAATAGCTAGCTTATTATTATAAAGTTTATTAATATTAACTAATAATTTAAGGCTAATAATAATTATAATTTTAATAAATCTAAGCTAAGGTTTAAGTACTTATAAATAAGCTATAAGTATTTTATTAACTTATACTATCTTATTAAGGAGGTTATTATATTTCTTAATAGCGAGAATTAAAAAGAATCTTTTAAGAATAATATTATAAATCTTATTCGTAATAGTCCCTTTATTATTAAAAATAAAAAGGACTTAGCTAAGGTTCTAAGTAAAAGTAGCTATATTCTTATTAAAAATAAGTTTAATATTTTTATTATTAAAATAGCGTATAGTAAGTATAAGTTAGAGTAAATAGTAGTATTAATAGCTTATATAATATTATACGCTATTTTATTTATAATATTATTTATTATATCTGCTAAATATATAATAATTTCTTTTTTATAACGTAGGGGGAGCTTTTTTTTTAAATTATATAATAAGGTTAAAGCTAATATAACTTAAGCTTATATATAATATCCTCCTTATCTTATTATCTTTAATTATAATAATTTATAAAGTATAATAATAGTAATATTTTTAATTTCCTCGCGTATAATATAATTAGCTTAAGTTTATATTTAATCTAATTTAAGTTTCCTATAAGCTATTATTATAGCTTAAAATATATAAAATATATTAGCTAATATAAGACTTAGTAACTTATAATATAGTTTTTTTTTTCTTTTTATTAGCTAAAACTTATAATAATCCTTAATTATTTCTAATATATTTTTTATTAAAGTTAGTATTTTAAGACTAGTATATAGATAAATCTAGCTTGCGTTTAAAGCGCGTTATAACTATAATTCCTTTACGAAAATTTCCTCTTTCTCTGCTACGGTTACGATTACCCCTAGCCGTAACTTAGCTAAAGATAGCCTTACTCTAAATTTAATAGTAAATTTAATACCGCTAATATTTTACTTTTTTTTTAAGGTTACGCCTTATATTAAGCGCGTGTTAAGATTATAAAATATAAAATATAGTTTTTTTAAATAATAACTTAAACTATCTTAAAAATAATTTAGATAATAATTTATAATTATATAATTAATTAAACTCCTAGAAACTATTTAGATAATAAGTTTAATTATAAGCTAAAAATATTAAATAATTTAAACTAGCTAATACTTTTAATATAACTTTTAATTAAATTAAGGTAATTAATTAAATTATTATTTATTAAAATATTAATTAATTTATAAATACTTTTAAATAAGTTATAATATAAAGTAAAGATTATATAAATAAACTTATATAACTTATTTTCTTTTTATTTAAAAGATATATTATAAAATAATATTTTAAAAATCTAAACTTTTAAGTTAGGTTAAAATTTACTTTTCCTAGCTTTAGAATTTAAAAATAAGTAAGAGCTTTATAAGAATAATTTATTATTAAATTAAATATTACTGCTTTAGTAATATAAAAATAAAGCTTTACTTTTTAAGATATTTTTTTAAGAAAAGATTTTTAATTATAGGTATTAAAAATAAAGAAAATAATATAAGCTATTTTTTACCTTAAATAATTAATATTAATAATAGTTTTTTTATAACTTAATATTTTTTAAAAAACTTTTTATTAGCTATTAGGAGAAAGTACTTTAAATAAATAAGCTTATAAATATAAATATTTTATTTTAAACCTTTAAACTAAATTAATAAAAAAAACTTAAGGAGTTTTTTAAAATAATATTATATAATATATATTTTTAAGTAAGTTACCTTAGTAAAAGTATAAGGTAAATAAATTTAAAGAGAAATCCTCGTAAAATTTAAATTATTAATTAAATTATAAATTAAATAACTCTTTTAGGAAGCCGATAAATAATATCTAGAAAATATTTAATAAGAGTATTATATTTAAAATAAAAATAAAATAGCTTTTCCTTAAAATAATAAAAAAAGCTTAAAAATAATTATACTCTTATTAGCCTTATTTATAAACTTATAGATTAATATTATAATATTAATAATATTTTTATAATTTTTTCTAAAGTATATAATATAATCCTTAACGTTTTAAAATATAGTTTAGATAATAAAACTAACTTATCTAAACTATTAAAAAATAAAAAAATATATAATTAACTAATAGCTTATATTATTTTATTTTAAATTTTAAGAAATATAAAATAAAACCTTTTAATATTATTAAAAACCTTTTTATAAGCTTTTTTATTATTATAGCTACTTTATAAATAACTTACTTTTTTTTAAAATAAGTTTCTTATTTTTTTTATATAAAGATATTAATATTTAATAAAAATAAACTATTTAATATTATAAAAATATATATTAATATTAGAATAAATAAATCCCTTATTAGGAAAAACTTATTTAATAAGTTTAATAATAATAATTATAATTTAATAATAATTTAATACTTAAATAATATTAGATTAGCTTTAACTTATAGTTAAGCTACCTTTATATTATATATTATAAGGAAAATTAATAATAAGTTTTACCTTAGTAAGTTTAAAGCTATTACTTAAGTTATTAAGTATTTTCTTATTAGAGTTTTATTAAAATAAAAATTCTTAATCTTTTTATAAAATTAATATTCTTAACTTTTAATAAAAGCTTTAAATTTAACTTTATAAAAGAATATATATTAAATATTATTTTACTTATAAAGAATTAGCTATTTATAAATATATAATAGCTAATTTAGTAATAATAATTCCTTCTTTTTTAATTAGTATAATTCTAATATTAATCAAAGATTTTTCTAAAAATTCTAACTTTATTTTTTTCCTTAATTTTTATTTTTTTTTTATTTTAATTATTCGTAACTATTTTTACTTAACTATTTTAACTTATATAATAAGCTAATCTCTTTTAAATAAAAGGAAAAAGTTAATATTAAATTTAATCTTAATAATTAATTTCCTTTTATAATTTTATAATAAATTACTAAATTAAACTCTTTTAATAAGCTTAATAAATATTTAATATTAAACTCTTTTTTAAATTAAATAATATTATTTAATAAAATTAATACTAATTTACCTTTTATTAATATCCTAAATCTAAGTTAATTATATTAAATTAGTATTTTTAAAATATTTAAAATCTTAGAAATTAAAAGAGAATATAATATTAAAATTTATACTTTAAATCTTTAGTTATTTAAAAAGGGAAAAAAACTTTATAATTCTTTTTTAAAATTATAAGAGAATACTAAATTAATTAATTTACTCTTAAAAGAAATCTAAAAATTTTACTTATTAATAACTAATATAAGTAAAAACTTAATTTATATCTTTACTTACTAAATAAACTTAATTAAGATTTCCTTAATAAAAAGTATAATAATATATACTTATAAGGGAAACTAAAATAAGTACTTTAAGTTTTACTTTTTACTAGCTTATATTTTCTTATTTAAAAAAAAGTAAACTATATATTATTAATAACTTATAAATATTAAATTAAGTTTAACTTTTATATATTTTTTAAATTCCGCGCTTATAGTAATATAAATATAAACCTTTTATTTTTATATTATAAGCGGACTCCGCTACCTTTATTACTTTATAATAATAGCTAGCCGCGCTTAAAGTAACTTTAAAAGAGAGGGTAACGCTATATAAGTTAATTATAACCGCGATAATTTTTTACCCGGAATATAGCTTTATTTTAAATTATAATAATCTTAAACTTAAGAGTTTATTATACTTATTACCTTATTAGAAGCTAAGGTAAATATTAATAAGATTATTTTAAGAGACGCTTTTATCTTTATATAAGTAATTATTAAATAAGTAGCGGAGTCTAAAAGGGTCCGGGGAGGTGCCCCCTTTATTCTAACTTTATTAGTTAATAATATTTTTTTAGCTATTATAGCTATAATTTCCTCTCTTTTCTACAACTCCGGGGGGAGCGAAACTCTTTTAATATAAGCTATAATTATAGCTAAAGCGCTAAAGAAAACTATTAAAAAGTTAATTCCTAAGTAATATAAGCAATAGCTTATAATTTATTTTAACTTTATAGCTACTTCGCTCTAAGTTTAAAGCTTTAAAGCGATTATAATAAGTATTAACTACGGATTTTATAAGTAAAGCTAAGGTTTTATAATAAGGAAATTACTTAATAGTAATATTATAATAATATTTTAAAATACTATTTATAAGCTTTAGTTCGATTTAAGGTAACTTTATACCGCTTTCGGAGAAAAGGTACGCTTAATTAGTGTAAGTGCTAGACAGAAGTCGGACAGCACTTTCGATTAGTTTAAGGTTAGGAAGACAATTAATTATCTAGTAATAGAGATTTAAATAATAGAATTATTAGATATAGAAGCGCGTTTAAATCGGATTAGAATAGTAGTAGTTTTATAATAATAGGTTAATAATAGAATTATTTAGAAAGTAAGGAAAAGAGTAAGTAATTAAATTACTATCTACTAAGTAGTAGGAAAACCTTTTCTCTAAATACTTAATTTCTTATAAACGTAGTAACCTTTCCGGTTAAGGAGAGGGTTATTCTATATACTAGAAAATAACGTATTTAGGAGTGTTTTCGGAAGTCCGGAAAGTATTATAGTTAGTTTAATATTCGGCTTTCCGTGTTACCTATTTCCGTAGAGTTTAGAAACGCTAACCGTAACGGATCCGTATAAGGTCTTAAAGGTCTATATTATTCTTAGCCTTAGAGGGCCAGAGCCTTATATACGAAGGTAATAATATATTATACTAATACTTTTAAGGTATAAAATAATAACCTTAGTTATTTATTTATATAATAAATATAATAAAATACTAGATTTTCCATATTATATTATAAAGTAGTTATTATATTTTTATATTAGTTATTTATACCTTTATTATTTATTATAAAGAATAAAAATTATTATAAGTACTTATAGCCTCTTTTAAATAAATATATTTAGTTATTTATTTATTATTTATTATAAATAGGATAAAAATTATAAAACTTATAATATAATATTATTTATTTTATTAATAAAATTTAAAAACCTTTTATAAAAAGGAAAATAGTAAAAGTAATAGTTTAAAAAAAATTATAAGAGGAAAATCTAAGAAAAGCTTAAATAAGATAAAAAACCTTTTTATTAAAATAAGCTTATTTTAAAGATAATAGATTAGTAAGACTGTAGAAGGTAGTGCTATCTAATTCTTTAGTAAAGATATCTACTATATTATCCTTACTTTTAATATAATAAATATTTATAAGTTTATTTCTTAAGTTTTATTTTAAATAGAAATAAGTTAGGTTAATATATTTTAACCTTTTATAAAATTTAGGATTTTCTGCTAGCCTTAAAGCTATAGTATTATCTATTAATAAATAAGGTATTATAGCAAGTATTTTAATATTTAAGCTATTATTTATTAATAAAAATAGCCTATTAAGGTATAAGGCTTCTTTATTAGCCTCCCTTAAACCTATAAACTTAGCCTCGTAGCTGCTAAGTGCTATAGCTTTTTATTTAGCATAGGACCAGCTTATAATATTATTATATATAAAGAAATAATAACTTAAAATACTTTTTCTTTCTATTAAATTAGAGGCCTAGCTAGTATCTAAAAAACCTTTAATATAATAGCTCTTATAAGGTATATTACCTTTATATATAATAGCTTTATCTAGATATTTATTTAAATATTCCTAAATAGTATTTAAAGTATTTATATATATAATATTAGGTTTACTACTAAATCTAGTATAAGATATAATAGAATATAATATATCGGGTCTTATTTATAAGGCTAAATATAATAGAGAGCCTATTTCCCTTTAATATTATAATATTATTTCTTTATTAGGCTATATAATAGCTTTCTTTAATTTATTTCCAAGCTTCGAAGGCATATCTAAGAAGCCTATATATTCTTTATTTAATTCTTTAAGCTTATTTCTAGTATATTTTTCTTAGGTTATTTTTAGCGTATTATTTTACCTATTAAAAGTAATATATATACCTAAAAAGTCTTATAGATAGCCTAAATCTTATACTTTTAAATCTTTATTTAATTTCTATAGTATATTTATTATAATATTATTATTCTTAGCAGCTACTAATATATCGTTAACGTATATTGCTAAGGCTATTTTTAGCTTTTTATTTATAAATACCCCTTTATCTAATAAAAGAGGATAAAATCCCTATTTTTTTAGCGTAGTAGCTAAATAATTATACTATAGTTTAGGACTTTATTTTAAGCCGTATAACGCTTTTTTTAATTTTAAAATTAAGTTATTAGTTTTAATTAAGTCTTTATAATTCGAAGGAAGCTTTATATTATTTTTATTATAATAATCCTTTATTATAAATTCCTTAAATTTAGTAGGCAGTTTTATATAGATTTTAGTATCTATTTTAGCGTAAATAAATGCATTCTTTATATTATATTACTTTACTATTAAATTATTTTATAAAGCTATTAATAATAATAACCTTATACTTTTAGGTTAGGTAGTAGTAGAAAACGTTTCTAAGTAATCTAAGCTGTATACCTAATTAAAGCTTTATACTATAAAGCGGGCTTTATATTTAGTTATATTATTATTATTATCCTTTTTAAGCTTATAGACCTAACGGCCTCCTAAAGGATTTCTATCCTTAAGTATTATTTTAATTTCCTAAGTTTCTTATTTAATTAATTTATCTATTTTAGATTATATAGCTTTTTTCTAATCTAATTTATTATTACTATTTAAAGCCTATTTAGTTATTTTAAGCTCTATAGGATCTGGATTTTCTAGCGTATATAAAATAGCTATAATATTCTTTTCTTTTAGAATACTATTTATTTTAAGGTAAGATTCGTAGTCTTTTAATTCTTCTATAAGCTTTTTAAGTATTCTTACTTTTATAGAAGGTAGATCCTTTATTTTACTATTTTTGCTACTATTATATTCTTATAGTAGTTATTTATTAGCTAATTCTGCTATTTCCTTCTCTTTTTCCGCTATAAGGGATCGAGTTATAGAAGGAATAGTATTAAAATCTAGCTATATATTATTTTCTTCTTTTTTATTATTATTATCCCTTTATATAAAGTTATTTTCTAAAATAACTATATCTCGTAATATAATTATAGTTCTTTTATTAAAATCCTAGATCTTATAAGCGTTATCTAAGTAGCCTATAATAATTCCTTTATCTAATTTAGTACTAGGATTCTTATTTTTATAGTAAATAATACTACTAAATATTTTAATCTTATTTAATTCTTCGATAGATAAAGTAGTATTATTTTTTAATTCGTAGGGAGTCTTATAGCTTAATTTACTATATAGAGACCTATTATATAGATAAGTAGTAGTAATAATAGCTTCTCCTTATAGATAATAGGGCAGGTTAGCTATATATAAAATAGCACGTATTTTATCTAGTAATATTTTATTTATTCTTTCTATTTTACTATTAGGCTCCTTAATATTAGGCGGGCTAGTATTAAAAATAATACCTTATTTTATATAATAGTCCTTTATATTATATATAAATTCCTTAGCGTTATCTATAAAAACTTACTTTATTTTAATATTATTATTATTGTTTTCAACCCTTATTTATAATTAATAAATTCTTATAAAGTATTATATTTTATTTTTATAAGTACTATATCTAAGAATCTAGTATAAGAGTCTAAAAACGTAATAAAATATATATATTTATTATAAGTAGGAATTTTAATAGGACCTTAGATATTTATACTTATTTTTTCTAAGTAAATATACTATTACGCGCTAAGCACTTATAAGGATTTCCCTTAGACATTTTACGGTAATTTCCGAGGATCTCCGGCTATAATTACGTAACCTCGGAAACCTTATCGTAAAATCCCTAAGAAGACCTTAGTAGGAAATTACCCGGAAATAAAGTTAACTTTTTACTAAGATTTCCCTATACCCTCTCCTATCTTTACTAGTATATACTTTTATATATTTTACTAAGATCTCGCCTACGAGAGTTTTTCCTCTTTTTTTTCCTTTCTTTTTAGCTTAGAATTTTTATTTATAGTATTAATATTATTATTTAGTTAACGTATATTACGGCTATAATACTATTCTAAGCTTAACTTTAATAGCGAGTAATTAAGAAACCCGTATTTTACTTTTATATCCCCGTATAAGATAGAAAAGAAATTATAGATAACTAAAACCTAGACTATAACTAGCTTTAAGATATATATCTAAAGCCCCTAACTAGACTTTTAGGCGATTAAGGAGACTCGCCTTAGAAACGCTTAACCTTATAGTAAAATAGGATATCGGCGAAAACTAAATTACGATAATAGCTACCTTTTCCTAAAATACTACTAATATAACTATATTATAAGAATAGCGTACGGAGATAGCGTAATTATAAGCGTAAGTTATAAAACTTTAAAATTAATTAACTTAAAAAGATTAAAACTTAAACGCGGAAAGAACTTATTAAGAAATATTAACTATATTTAATATAAGTAAAAAGATATTTATCCTAACCGGAAAAGCTACTTAGGATATTTTTACGCTAGTAGCCCTAGTAAGATAGCTAAACCCCTCTTACTTTAATTTTACGAAAATTTACTATAAGGAGGTAAGTAAGTTTTCGGGTAAAAAGGAGGATTTTAGTACCTTCCTTATAAACTTAAAAGATAAGATAAGGTCCGATAAGATAATTTTTTAAGATAAGTAAGACCGGATAAGTATATTATTCCGCGCGTTAAAAGGGAAAGCCCGTAAACTTTTAGAAACCTAATATAACTTAAAAAAACGCCCCTTTTCTAAATTAGCTAAGATAGTCTAATATTTAAAGTTTACTTACGAAAATCTTAACGAATTTACTAAAACTATAAACTAACTTCGTAAACTAAACTTTTTATTAATAGGTAAGTAGGAAATTTAGGAGTTCCTTACGGAGTTTAATTACCTCGTAACTAAGACCTAAGTTCCCCTAGCTTAGATTAAGTATACGCTTTAGAATTATCTACCCGCTAATCTTAACCTAAGCTTTCTTATAAAAGCTAAAGATTTATATATAATATATAAGGAATTTTATAAGTATATAAAAAACGCTATATTCTACTAAAAGAAGGAGTTAACTTATTAAGAGTTTTCCTATAAAAGCTAAGTAAGTAAAAGGGTTACCTTAAAAATATAAAAGAAGATTATAATTATAATTATAACCTCTTACTAGAAAGGCTAGGCTCTTAGTAAAAGTAAGAAGAAAGTTTACTAGGAAAATAATACTTATTTTATTTATAAAAAGAAAAGCTATATAGCTAAGAACTACCCTAACTAATAGAAGATAGGAAGAGTTTATAAAGTTTAAACGCCTCTACCTAATTCTATTCGATTAGATAATTTTAATTTAGGAAAAAAGTAAGACTATTATAAAGCTTTTTAATAATCTTAAAAATATCGTATATAAAATAAAAAATAGGAGAGTTATTTATTATTAATAGTTAAGTTTAAATTAATAATATAGCTTTTTATACCTTTACCTTATATAATATTAGAGTAGACGCCTATTTTTTAGTTAGTTATTATTTTACGAAGTAAGTAATAAAGCGCCTAAGCGCTAAGCTTATCCTTATCTATCTTATCCCCTTTATTAATTTCTAAAGCTATTAAGCTAGCTTAGTTTATAAGCACCTAATTATTACCTTAGTAATTAACGGATAATATTTTTTATAGGAAATCTACTAAGTAATTAACTATATTTAGGATCTCTTTATTAGCTTATTTTAGATAGCTAAGAAAAGGTTATTACTTAATTACGTAGCTTAGAAACTAATTTAGCTAGATAACTTACCCGCCCTTGCTAAGTACTCGCCCTCGATCCTATTACCCGAGAAGCCTTTTTTTAATAGAAATTTAAACCTAGCTATCTAAGCGGATATTAAGCGCCGGAACCGCTTTCTTTATTAGGATAAGCGTAAATATTAGATCCTCTAACGCTCGTAAAGGAAGAAAGACTTCGTATAGCTTACGAAGGAAAAGAAACTAGCTTAGACCTTTACTAAGGATAACTAAAATATTAATAATATAAATAAGGATATTTTAAAAAAGTAACTTATTTACTAAGTTTAGTAAGATTTTTACTATTTATAATAGGAAAAAATAACTTTATTAATATTTATAATACTTATAAAATTAGAAAATAATAATAATAACTTAATTATAGTTATAAAGCTAAGCTTAGCTAGCTATATATATATAGGATAGAAAATCCTATTCTCTTAAGGTAAAGAACTTAAGTATATTACTTATATACGTAATATAATCCCTCTAGCTTTTATATACCTTAAAAGATTTTTTAGTAAAAAGGAATCTTATACTTTAGCTTATCCTTAACTTAGCTATAATATAACTTTAGAATTTAAGAAGCCCCTAAACCTAGTAAGACCTCTTTCTTATAAAACGCTAGTAAAATACCTATTTTTAGAAAAGGAGATTATTAACTATTTACTTAAGATTAGTTTTATTAAACTAAATACTAGCCTTTATGCCGCCTTTATTCTCTTCGCCCCGAAGCTATATTTAATAGCCTAACGCTTTTATATTAATTACTAATAGATAAATAATTACTTAAAAAGTTAGATCTTACTAGCTTTTTTTTTAGAAAATATAGCGTTTAGCTACTAGGAGGCGTAATAGTTTTTAAAAATCGATATTATTTAAGCGTTTTACTATCTCTATTTTAACCTTAACTCCGAGTACCTTATAGCTTTCCGTATAAAGTTTAGTATATTCTATTAGCTTATTCTTTTATTTAGCCTTAAAGTAAAACTTGCTTAGTTTTAAAACTTTATTAATACCTAACTTTATAATCTTCTTAATTACTACGTAAATATATACGCTAATAATATATTAATTTACTCGAATAGTAAAGAAGAGGAATACTAAAAGGAGTACTAAGAAATAATCTAGCGCTTATACTAAATAAACTTATAAGGAGATATCTAGAAATTAAGGTTTAATATTACTAAAATTAACTACCTTAGTATAATATTATATACGGGCTAAGGAATAAGCGTAAACCCTTATAAAATATAAGCGATCTAAGATTAGAAATTCGAAGATCTCTAAGATTATAAAGCTATTTATTTATTCGTAAAATTATATAACTTTATCTAGATTTTCTACTATTATATTAATATTACCGCGGAACCCCTAAACTATTTTTTAAAAAAAGATATTACTTTTAAGCTTAGATTAGAATAGAAGGAGGCTTTTAATAAGATAAAGGAACTAGCTATATAAGCCCTAATACTTACTTTTTTCTATCCTAAACTCCTAACCTAGCTTAAAACTAACGCCTCTTAGAACGCTACCGCTAATATATTTTAATAATAGTAAGATAACTAAGCGTAGAGGCTAATAAGCTTTTTTTTAAAAACGATAAACTTAGCTAAATATATATACCTAATCTAAAACTATAAACTTCTCGCTATTATATAAAGCTTTAAGTATTTTTACCCGGAATTACTTAGTTAGAAGTTTAATATAATTATAAACTATAAAGCCTTAGTTTACTTTATAATAAAAAGATTACTTTTTATTTACTAAGTCCGATAGTCCGATTTCCTTATTTAGTTTAATATCTATTTCCTATATTAACTTAGCTAGTTAAATATAGCTACTAATACCCTCTCGTATAAAACGGCTAAGCTTCTAACTATAAAAGCTTATAAAAAAGAGGAAAGGACGCTTATAATAATTCCTTTAGAAAGCCTTAGATTTAAAATCTTAACCTTAACTTTTATAATTACCTTAGTCCGCTTTAGAGAAAACTTTACCCCGTTAGGAGTAAAATTAGTATAACTAATCTAGGAGGAGAACGTAAGCTAAGATCTCGGATTCTACGGTAACCTCTTAGTTATTCCTAAATAGGATAGTTAGAAGAGGCTCTTCCTTTATACTACCCTAATTCGGAATATATATAAGCTAGCTATCTTCGCTTATAGTAGCTAGAATAAGATTACTTAAATATTCTAATAAGGCTATTATTAGCCCGGAATAAAGTAAGATATTTATTAATATATCCGTAATTATTATAAGTATTAGAGAAATAAAACCTTATAAGATAAGACCTTAAGCTTACTATACCCTTTACTTATTTTAACTTCTATATAGGAGTATATAGCTTACGATAAGAAAGCTATATTAGAAGATTATTTTAAGTATAATTATATTTAAACTTTTATTTATAAGCTAAGCTAGATTATCGCCACGTTACTAAGTAAGAAGAATAATATAGTAAAGGTGCTTACTAGACGCTATTTCTAATACCTTTATTATTTCTTTAATATACTAAACGTATAATTACTAATAACGCCGGCCTATTTATCTTAGGATTTCTTAATAAAATTAATTAGTTAACTAGTATTAAATATTACTATAATAATACCCTATACTTATAAATATAAGGAAGCGTAAAGGTAACTAACTAATACCTAAATTAAAAGCTACGGTTTTATATAAATAAACGTTAGGATAATTAAAATACTTTCCTTCCTACGCTAGACTTCGTATATAACTCCTTATAGTATGCTTTAATCGGTATAGCACTACTTATAGTCGCCCTTAGTAAGGATATACGAAACCCCCTCTTAGTAGCTAGTCCCCCGGACCCCTCGACTACCTTAGACCTAATTACTATAGCCTATAAACTCGTCGCCTACGCGTAGGAAATATAATAATAAGCTTAAGCTACTATTAAGAAAGCTTACTATAAGTAGGAAACGTAGGCAAATAGGAAATATTACCCGGTAAACTTTATAGTTAGCGATAAGGTATTCCTTAGCTATAAGGGCTTCTTTATAACCGTACTTACGATATACTTAGATATATAATAATTAAGACTTTTTATAGTTATCGAGGAATAAGGCTATAGCTACGTCCTCGACTTACTAGATAGCTACCGGATAATAAACTTATTCTATACCGACCGCCTTCGGAAAGCCGCTATAGATCCGCTATTAGGGTAAAAGATATCTCCTACTAAGCCGGAAAATATTAACGGTATATTAGAATAAGAGGTTAAGCAGATCCTCTAATCTTAAGTTACCGGATAGCGTTATCGGTTAGAATATTAAGTCCGCTAGCGTAGTTATAATCTAAATAAAACGTAGTATTTTACTAGGAATTTCCGTTATACGCTTATAGCTTTTAAGGAATTTTACAACCGTTTCCTAAATACTACTAGTTTACTTATTAACCTCTAATATTAAGTTAAAGCCGCCGCTATAGATCGTAAGTGCTAGGACGACGACTAAGATAATATAGCTATTTCTATAAGCACCTAGCTATATAGTCGCTATTACTAATCTTAATAAGTATATTAAGACCTTTATTAGGGGGTAATATTACGCGCTAAGCACTTATAGGGATTTCCCTTAAATATTTTATAATAATTTCTAAGGATCTCCGGCTATAATTACGTAACCTCGGAAACCTTATCGTGAAATCCCTAGGAAAACCTTAGTAAGAAATTACCCGGAAATAGAGTTAACCTTTTACTAGGATTTCCTTATACCCTCTCTTATCTCTATTAGTATATGCCTTTATATATTTTACTAGGATCTCGCCTACGAGAGTTTTTCCTCTTTTCTTTCCTTTCTTTTTAGCTTAGAATCTTTATTTATAGTGCTAATACTATTATTTAGTTAACGTATATTATGGCCGTAATATATACTACGTAGTAAAAGCTTTCTTATTAATCTTATTAGTTAATTTAGCTTATATATACTCTTTATATTATTTTACTTATTTAATACTATTATAATTAAATTTAATAGTATTATCTCTGCTTTTTAAGAATCTAATTAGAATTCTATAATTAATATGCCCTAGTCTTTTATGCTATAGAAATAAATCTATTTCTTTACTAGTATTTAATATATATTCTTTATTATTTATATTCCTCTTAAGCTTATTATGCTTATACTTAGTAATTAAGTAAGGTAAATAATAAAGATTATTAAATTTATAGCTTTTAGCTATCTCTTTATTATTTATAAATAATTATATTCTTTCTATATAAATTAAAGCACTTATTTTATTAAAGTAAGATTATAATAGTATATTAATACCTAATTTAGGTATATAAAATATATTACTTAATTTAAAATACTATTTATTATTTTTAAACTAGAAAATAACGTCTTTAGCTCCCTTTACTACTATAATATTTGCTTTTCCCTATTATACCTTTATACTAATAAGCTTATAGTTAATTAATAATTCCTTATTAAATACTATATATTTTATTATACTTATATCGTAAAGGAAATACGTTATATTTTTATTATTACTATAGGTATTAGAGGTAGAAAAAATAGAATTTTATATCTTTCGTAATCTATTACTACTAATATTTAAATTTATAGATCTTATAATATTATTATTAGTTATATTATTAATAGAAGGAAGAAAGGTATTATTTACCTATATAGGGATATCGATAAATTCGACTTCTTCGTTAGAATTAGATTATTCCCTTTATTCTTCTTTAACTTTTTCTTCTTCTTCGATCTCTTCTTCGTCTAAATTTAATTTAGTTATTCGATTATTTTTCGTAAGAAAAACTATTTTCTTAGTCGTTTTTCGAGCCGGTTTATAATAAGGATTTTTTATTTTCTTTAGAATAGGACTAATAGGGGAATTCATAATAGCTATAATTTTTTCCTTTATTTTCCTCTCTTTCTAAGCTTTAAATAAAGCCTTTAGTTACTATATTTTTCTCTTTTCTTCCGAAAAAGTATCCTTTTATTCCTACTAATTAGGTACTTTATAAGGGTATAAATACTAATATAAATCTACTTTATACCCTTTATTTTTATAATTCGGGCAAAAAATAATTTCTTTCTTTTACTTATAAGGCTTCTTATTTTTATAAGAGGTATATAAAACCTTCTTAGAAGTAGCCGAAGCCGAAGAAATATTTCTTTTCTCTTTATTTATAAGGGAAGAGAAGAGGGTCTTAAGGGTATATACTTTTTCTTCGTTTCGTAAAGCTTATATAATATTTATTATAAAGCCTTAATATTCGTTTCGTAAGCTTATAAGCGTTAAGCTTATTATAACGATTTCGGGTATCTTAATATCCCTAAAAAGAAGCTCTTTATAGCTTAATTTTATCTTATTAAGATAAACTTCTATATTACCTTCCGTATAATACGTATTAAATAAATTACTTATAAGAAGGAAATTTAATATAAAAGAAAAGGGATTATAAAGGTTTTTTAACTTATCTTAGGTAATTTTAATATTTTTAATATACTTTATTTACGTTAAGGGACTATTATTAATAAATAGCCTTATAAGGGCTAAGGCGTTTTTAGTTTTAACGTTATCTTCTTACTATATAGTAAATTAAAGTTTCTCGCGAATAAGGGTATTTTCTATACGTAAAGCTTACGTAGGATAATTCTTTAAGCCCTAAAGCTTCGAAAAATCGTACCGAACTTTAAAAGATATATTTCTTAGCTAAAGTATAGCTTATCTATCTATAGGTATTTTTATTATTTTTTCTAGATTTTTTATAGCCTTTTTAAAGTAAGAGGAATTACTACTATATAAGTGCTAGATAGAAGTTAGATAATACTTTCGATTAGTTTAAAATCGGGAAGATAATTAATTATCTAGTAATAAAGATTTAAATAATAGGATTATTAGATATAAAAGCGCGTTTAAATCGGATTAAAATAGTAATAGTTTTATAATAATAAGTTAATAATAGAATTATTTAGAAAGTAAGGAAAAGAGTAAGTAATTAAATTACTATTTACTAAGTAGTAGGAAAACCTCTTCTCTAAATACTTAATTTCTTATAAACGTAGTAACTTTTTCGGTTAAGGAGAGGGTTATTTTATATATTAGAAGATAACGTATTTAGGAGTATTTTCGGAAGTCCGGAAAGTATTATAGTTAGTTTAATATTTAGCTTTCCGTATTACTTATTTCCGTAAAGTCTAGAAACGCCGACCGTGACGGATCCGTATAAGGTCTTAAAGGTCTATATTATTCTTAGCCTTAGAGGGCCGGAGCCTTATATACGAAGGTAATAATATATTATACTAATACTTTTAAGGTATAAAATAATAACTTTAGTTATTTATTTATATAATAAATATAATAAAATACTAGATTTTTTATATTATATTATAAAGTAGTTATTATATTTTTATATTAGTTATTTATACCTTTATTATTTATTATAAAGAATAAAAATTATTATAAGCACTTATAATTAGCGGAAATTATACTCTTATTATAAAAAAACTGCTAGCGTAAGCCTTATAATAAGGTAGTAAAAAAGCTTTTTA
Source organism: Ophiocordyceps camponoti-saundersi (nom. inval.) (assembly GCA_003339415.1). Lineage (NCBI taxonomy): Eukaryota > Fungi > Ascomycota > Sordariomycetes > Hypocreales > Ophiocordycipitaceae > Ophiocordyceps > Ophiocordyceps camponoti-saundersi. The sequence continues at coordinate 1,881 of PDHQ01000187.1, read as the reverse complement.
AAAAGAGATTAAGTTATTAAATAAAATCTTAGTAATATAACTATATATAAAAAGATATTATTTTAAAACTTAATAGAGTTTCTAAGTAATTATTATTAATAATATAATAAATATAAACTAAATTTATAATAAAAGTATAATAATATAAGCGGAGATTTTTAACGCTAATTTATATATATTAAAGGTTTAATTTTAATAATATTTTAAATATTACTATTTTAAATATTACTATTTTAAATATTACTATTTTAAATATATTACTATTTTAAATATATTACTAAATATTATATAATAAGGCTATAATATAATAAGTATTTTATTACTTTAGATATAAAAAATAAATCTACTTACTTTATAGCTTATAAGAAAAGATTATATTATTACTTTTCTTATTAAGGGTTTTATTTTAAGTAAAATCGACTTTATTTTAAAATAAGAGCGGTATAGGACTAAGAGAAAAACGCGTATATTACCTAACCTTAGAGGTTTATAGACCGGAACTCCGTATATACCGCCCCTCCTCCCCCTTTAGCGGTAACTAGAAATTAGTAATAGCTAGGGCGGAAATACTAATAAGCGAATATAATAATACCCCCTTTTCTAACTCTAACTTTATATACCTTTATAGCTCCGCTACGATAATTTAGCTATTTTTTAAGATTAGCTATTATAAAGTTTATTATAAAATAGTAAAACTTTTATATATTCTTAAGCTACGCTAATAAGGCCTTAATAAATTAAATTATTAAAGCTATTTTAATTAAACGCGAGGATTTAGTTTATAGCGATAATAATAGCTAGGAGGATAAGTAAGCTATATAAACTTTATACTAAACCTAGTTTATATATACTTTTACTATTATAAAGTCCGCTTTAAGAGAAATATTAGCTTTTAAATTATTAATTAATACCGAACTTATTAATTATATAGAGTACTAGGTATAAGCGGGGTCTAACCCGAAGTTAAGGTAACGCTTAAGAGGAGGGTTTTACTTTAAGTTTTTTAATTTTTCCCCTTTTTAGAATATATATAAGATAGTTCTAAGCTATATAAAGTATATTAGCGTATAAATTATTATTATTAAAAGTACTACATAATATAGCTATTCTTAATATATATTTAATACCTTTTTCTTAAGATATAATTTATAAGTTAGTAAATAAAAAAGTTATTTTTATTATTAATATTTAAATCTTTTTTTATTAGTTTCTTATTTATTTAAATTATTAAAAGCGGCTTTAAATAACTTTTTACTATAAATTAAAAATAGCTATAGTTACTTTTAAAAAATATAAAAATTTAGCTATTTATAGATAAAAGTTTATTTATTATATTCTCTAACTATATAAAGTATATATTATTAAATATATTAATAATATAATAATCTTTTTTAATATTTTAAAGGATTATATTAAGTATTTAATTATTATATTTAATTTTTTTATTAATATAAAATTTTCTCTCTCTGCTTTTAAACTATTCTTACATTACCTATTAGTAAAAATATTAAGATATTATATTTATAAATTCGCGTTAATAAATACTTAATTATAAGTAAAAGCTTTATAAAATATTAAGATTCTTAATACTTTATAATATTTTAAATTATAAATTAAATTAATTAAATTAATCAAATAAATAAAATAAATAAAATAAATAAAATAAATAAAATAAATAAAATAAATAAAATAAATAAAATAAATAAAATAAATAAAATAAATAAAATAAATAAAATAAATAAAATAAATAAAGTAAATAAAATAAATAAAATAAATAAAATAAATAAAATAAATAAAATAAATAAAATAAATAAAATAAATAAAATAAATAAAATAAATAAAATAAATAAAATAAATAAAATAAATAAAATAAATAAAATA
>PDHQ01000186.1:56015-66761 GCA_003339415.1 Ophiocordyceps camponoti-saundersi (nom. inval.) | reverse complement strand
GAAGAGAGATATAAAGAATATAAAAAAAAAAAAATAGAAGAGGGGGGGGGGGGGGGGAAGGTAGTTTTTTTTTTTTAAGGAGGTAGGAAGAAAGACAGGATATAAGTTATAATATAATAATATTAAAATAAAGTAGCGGGGTATAACTTACTATATAGGGCATATATATATATATATATATATATATATATATAGTTCGAGAACTTAGTTAACCGGTAATATTATAAAATAGGGAGTTATAGTTAAAATAAGGTTAGATAATAGTAGGAAGGCGTATATTCTAATAATAATAGTAAAATAAAGGGCAAGGTAGTTTATCTTAAAAAAAGACTAAGTATTAGTATAGATAGTTATTAAGGTTATTACAGGTTCGAAGATATACTTAAACGGAGTTAAGAGGAGAATAATATCGCGTCGAGTAAATAAGTAATAGCTAGCTTAGGAAAGATAAATATTTTATAAACTATATACTTTATTATACTTAAGGTATATACCGATATATAAAGTAAATTAGTAATATAAAAGACTTCGTTATAAGTTTAAGATAGGTAGTAGGAAAAGAGAGAAATATATTACGCTTAAAAAAGTCTTTATTACCTTTTCGTATATACGCTTAGGGATATTAGTTTCTTCTAAAAGTAGGCGTATAAATAAATAGAGGATAAAGGGCAGGTAATAGTTTAAAATAGTAATAAAGTCGGCCCTATTTTAGGCGGCGTGGCGAAAATAAAAGGTTTCTTGCCTAACTATAGGGGACAGCTTAAATAGCCCTAATTATAGAAAACTATATAAATAATAGCGGGAACGTTAGAATATATAATATATTACGGTTACTATTAGCGTTTAATATATACTATTTATTAAGAGTATAGGTTTCCTATAAGATAATTTTTTTTTTCTATTTTTTTTTAAAAAAAAATAAAAAATATTAGCTTACGAAAAGGGAAGATATACTTAACTATTATAAAAATAAGGAGGGCGCGGGTTAACGTTAGAAGGACGTAAAAGGATATATAAGCTTTCCTTACTACTTATAGCTATTTTATAGCTTTTATTAATTAACGTTATATTATATCGCTAAGAAAGATACTATCGTAGTATATTAGCTTTATTTAGTTCGCTAGTAAGAAAAGCCTATATAGCGCGTGCTAAGTCTTCGCACTTTAATAATATACTTTTAAAAGGCCGCGAGGAGTTAGTCGCGGTAACCTTAGATAGTAAACTATTATCCTCCGTAGCTTATACGAACGCCGGTAAAAGCGGTATTACTAGTAGTTACTTCGTTTTAAATATACTAAGATATATACCTAAGAAGTAGCAGTATATAAGGGGCTTATCGTAAGGCTATAAGGCGTAGCCGGTAGCTTTAAGGGGACTATCTCTATAATCTATTATTATATAATAATAAGGTAAGGTAATATCCGGGGTTTTATTATTAGCTAACTCGTACTATATATTTTTATCTAACTCGAACGCTAAGAGGTTAAGCTTATCCGAAAAGATAATATATACTTTATTATTATCTACGTTAACGCTATTTAGCGGGTAAAGACGCTAGCCGGGGCGGGGAGGTAGGTAAGGTAGCAGTATTATTTTTAAGGTATATAAGTCTCTAATAGATAGTAAGGCGGTATTAGGAACGTTGCTAGGATACTCTGCTAAATTCGAAGATATAGAATATACCCTAAAGCTATTAGATTTTTACGTATTACGTTTAACGAAAAATCGAACTATATAGCTATATCCCGTATTATTAACTAATCCGGGTAGCTATAAGTATTAAAATTCTAATAATATAGATAGTAATATATTATAAGGAAATAGAGGCTTTTTATTATAAGCACGCGGTATCTATCGGTTTTATCTTATAATATTATTTATAGATAGCCGAGCTATATTATATAAAAGCTACTAATTATAATAAAAAGTATCTAGCTTAGCGTTAACTATAATGTAGGCGTTTAGGGTAATAGTATAAGTAAGACCTTTATCGGCCGCGATATCGGTAAGGTTTATCTTAAAAGTAATATTAAGAACTTATAAACGATAATTATATAAGAGTAAGGCGTCGAAACCGTGCTAGTTTAAAAAAGCGAGGCTTTATTACTTAGCTTAAGGTAATATATAAGATATAAGATACGTTAGGTAGGGAATAGGATAATACTAATATATTACGTTACCGGTATCGGTTAAGTTTATAAGTTAAGGAGGCAAGGGGCGTAAAAGGGTACCGGTTTTATAAGGTAAGATTATAATAGGGAGAACGTTACCTTATATAATAGTAAGTAGGGGGGATTAATAGTAAGGATAAATTTAGAGATAAGGAAAAGCTTATTATAGTTCGTATAATTAAGATTAATATATATAAGGTTTATAAGTTAGTTATTATATAATTTTTTTTTCCCTTATATTACTTATTATATATATAAAAGCGTATCCCGCTACTAGCTAAAATACTTATAATAGATAGAAGGGTTTTCGCTATCTATATCCGTATAGATATTACTTTTATAAGATAAAGCGATATCTAGCGATTTAGATAAGTTAGTTTCGGCGATATTAAAGTTAGTAAGCTACGTATATAAAAGATACGCGGTAGATAAGGTTTCTAATAATAAAAGTATATATATTATCTATACGATATAAAAAGCGCGTACGCGATAAGATATCCGGGAGGGGAATACTTTTAATACCCGGAGTATCTAATAGTAAGTTTATAGGCGGCTATACGTAAGGTTACTAATAAGGCGGTTTTCCCTTTACGGTGCTATAGTAAGGAACTATTCGGCGACCCGAACGCGATAAATATAAAGAGACTCGCTATATTTAGTAAGCTACTAGAGGAGGCGGAAGAAATATAAAGGAAAGCCTTAGCTTAAGTAGAAATTATACGGTCGGAGGTTAGTTTAGTAAATAAGAGGCTAGTAAAGTAAATACTATTAATAATATATAGCGAGTACTAATTCTACTTAGGGTTAGTATATAGAAAACTAATATTATATATTAAGGGATATAACTATATAACGTAAGTTTTATAATATAATTTATACCTTTTATATATATATATTTTTTACTAATAATAAGTAGCTACTTATATTATACTAAGTTTTACTTTATATATAATAAGGCGTTTCTAGATAGTTAGTAGTAATACGAGTATAAGTATTTTTCGAATATCGAGATATAGCGGCTATAAGTATTAGTAAAATATAGCGTTATAAGGGATATACGGAGGCGACTAGCGGTAATGCTAGACGTAGCGAGAGGGGGAGAGGGAGAAGATAACGAGGCGCGGAGTATAAGGGCGGTAGCGGCGGTGGCGGCGGAGGGGTTAGGCGAGGAAGGGGAGAGGGATATAGCGAGGAGGAGAAAAGGGACTCTATAATAATATAAGGCACCGTAACTATAGCAAGGCGAAATAGGTTATCGGAAGGAAGTAGTAAGTAGCGGGCGTATAAAATAGGATAGAATAACTAATATAGATAGCTAGCCGGAAAATATTAAGAGTTTAATATCGTAAATAGTAGCTAGCGAGAGAAGTAGTAAAATACTTATAAGTTCCTAAGGGAAGAGCTAATTAATTATAAGTATATATTACTAATATCTAAAAAGGATAAATACTAGCTTGCGAACACGATAATTAAGTAAAGGTACGCTTTATTAAGATAATATAGATAAAGGGTAAAGTAAAGTATATCTTTTATAAGAGACTACTTAAGGCGTTTAGCTTTAAGTATAAGGGATATAACTTAATAGCGTACGCGATATGCGAGAAGGTTATACGTTTAGTAACGTAGAAGCGAGCGGCGGTAAGAAATTAAGATAATAATAATAATTCTACTAATCCGAAAGAGAGGCCTAGGTTCTAATAATTATTTTTTTTTTTAACTTAAGAGATAAAAAGATATACTTTAAGAAATATATATAGGAATATATATTATTTATAGTTAATATTTTAAAAGATAGAAAGATAAGGGATAGGAGGGATAAGTTTAGAAAAGGAAGCTATAAAGGGACTTTAGCAGCGGTAATAGATAGGCTAAAGGAAAATAAATAAGAAGCTAGTATAAAAAGTAAGTAAGAGCTTATTTAAAGTTTAGTTAAATAGTCCCTAAATACTTTTCCTCTCCTAAAAGCTTCCGAGTATTAGAACGACGAACGGCCCTTAAGATAAGGGAGCAGTTATAACTTAGTATATAATATAGTTTAGTTTCCTTATAGAGAGGAAGGAATTAAGCTAAAATTAGCCCTTAACCTTATCTTTTTAGCTATCTAAAAGTTATATATTATAAGTTAAGTCTTAAAGGGGATTTATAGTAAAAACGATACTAAAGTAAATTATAGTTTTATCTTATACCTTATAATTTTATATAACGAATTAGGGATTTAAAGATCCGTTTTAAAGCTTTTAGTATCTAATTAAATAGTTTTTTACCCTTCTCTTTTTTTTCCTCCTATTTTTATATAGAAAATCGACCTCGAATAACCTTACTTATAGAGAATTATTATCTAGCTATATACTTAGAGTAAAGCCCCCCCTACCTTTTTATAATAGCTAGTAACTATAATAATTTAGGAAGATACGTTTTATATATATCTACTATACTCGCTTAGGGTATCTTTCTCTCCCCGCTAAAATAGGCGGTATATTTAAGCTTAAGGGAAAGCGAAATACTTAGGTTATATTATAAAGTAAGGTATAAGCTAAGCTTTTATAGATACGAGGGATTTAGAGTAAGCGTTAAGAGAGGCCTTTTCGTAAATTCTAAAGTAATTCTATATCTAATATAATTATAATACTAGTATAGGTACTAAACTTTATAGATATATCTTAAACCTCCTTAGTCTCTGAGTTATAATAAATAGGGCCGATATTAAAGCTAGCCGTAAATTCTTATTAGCGGGGAGTAGATTAAGGGGAGTTAATACTATTAGAGGGATTTATCGTAGTTTAAAAAGTAGAAGGCGGAAGGTAATTTAAAGAGTAAGGGAGGCGATTATAGTAAGTAGCCTAGATAGCGTCCTAAATATCTTAAAACTCTATTTTATTATATTTAGTTAGTTTTAACCGTAGATTTTCTTTTTTTTTAAGGTAGGGTTAATATTTTATATAATCTATATAATAGGTAAGTACTATAACCTAAAAGCTAGTTACTATAATAGCTTTCTCTATAGCGGTAAGCTAAGTAAGGGTATATTATATAGTAAGGTAGGATATATTAAAGGTCGGGTTAACGGACTTATTAGCTTATTATAGAAAGCGGGCAAGGTAAGCTTAGTTATTACGGATTTTTATAAAATATATCTTTTATTATTTTTTAAGTTAATAAAGGAGAAAGATAATAGTTATAAAGAGTTCGGGAATAGATTACTTAGAAAATATAGTAGAGGTAAGGATAGTAATAGCGTATATTAATATATACTAAGTAAAAGAGTAAGGTAGAGTATTAGCTTAAGCTTAGATAAAGATATATAAAAAAGTAAGGGGTGGTAAGGAAGGAGGGGGTTTTATATCTAAAGAAATAAGGAGGTAAATATATTATATCTTACTTAAATATATAAATAGAAGGACGGTAGAGTAGATTAGAGGCGTAGTAATAAAAACGGTAAAGAAATATTAACGAAAAGAAGAGAGAAGAAAGGCGTTTATTTCCATTTCTTTAAGGGAGGTGGGGTTATTATATAGCTATAAATTACTAAGGGAATTAGGAAAATAATAATATCGGTATCGATTATAAACGTTTAAGGCGTTTATATATTATAGTAAAACGCGATAAGATTCGATAAGATATAATAAGATAGGGAAAGCTAAAAACCTAAGAAGGGAGAAAAAGCGTAATAAAGCTTATATATAGTAAAGTTAGGTAGTAAATAATAAAATAGTTTATTATAGATTTATAATAGCTACGCTTAATAGTATAAGGTAGCTAGTTAAGAGGCATAACGCCTTATAATAAAAGTATAGATAGAGGGAGAAATTATATAACCCTAGCCCCTATCCCTAATCCTTTTTAGATAGATAGTTATACTTAGGTAAAATTAAGCACGGCGATTTTGCTCCTTTAAGGCACTTATTTTCCCTTACTATACCGCTACTAAATAGTAAGGAGGAGAAAGAGGGTAAATATATAAACTAAAGAGAGGGACGTAAAAGGGGTAGACCGCTATAATTTAATAACTAAACTTAAGGGCAGGTAGTTAGCTAAAGGGAATATTAAGGGGTAATATAAGATAAGGACTAAGGGTATTAACTAGCTTCTAAGGACGAGTTAATATATTATAGCTATAGGATTACGGGAGGCTTTATATATAAGTAATTAGCCCTCGCTATTATTAATAGGGTCCTGCTAGCCCTCTTTATAAGGCCGTTCTCTTATAGATTATACGGGGGCGAATAAGGTAGAACGAGGCTATCTTCTTATCCGAGGCCTTAATCGCCTCGCTCTTAAACTCGCAGGCATTATCGAAAGCTATTATAGCTATAAGAATTCCTCGTAAAAAAATATCGAGCTATCTTTTCTATTAACGAAGAAGCTAAAAGGATACCTACTAACCTTATATTTTAAACTTTATACTTTTAAACTATAAATTACTAATTTAAATACTTATTTTAAAGTTTTTAATATTTAATTAAATAGTTTTTATCTTCTTTATTCTTTCCTCTCCTATTTTTATATAGAAAACTAACTCCTTATTATTTTCCCGATAGAGAATTACTATCCGGCTCTTTCCTCTAAAGCTAGAGACCCCCCCTTATATTAGTTAAAAACTATAGTTACCTAAGAAGTTACGCCCCTTAGGTATCTACTGCGCTTACTTAAGGTATCCTTCTTCCCCCGCTAAAGTGCCCTTTTTCTGCCTAGGAAAGTAGGTAGTTATAATAAAAATCTAATACTATCCGCCGGATTAGGACTAACTATCTTGCTTAAGGGATACGAAGATATCGATATTAACTCTGACCCTAATAGTATTATTAATTATAAAGGAAATAATAAGAAAATAGGAAAAGATATATATATTTCCGAAAGCTAATAAGCGAGGGGTTATATTTATCTAGTAATATAATTAAATATAATCCGTAATTAGGTAATTAAAAGGGCGTTACTCTAAAACTTTATATTAATAATTAAGGTAACGTTAATTTATTTTATAAAGCTATTAATTAATATATCTTACTACTTATATATACCTTACCGGGAAGCTATAAGGGGCTATAAGACTAGTAGTTATCGTTGCCTCTATATAAGTACTAGTTAGATATATATTTATATTTTAATAAAGATTTTTTTTTATAATATTATTACGAATATAAATTATATAATAGTAATAGGATCTGCAGAGTATATTATAATTACTTATATAAGTAGTCTAACGCTTAGATATAGTATTATAATATATACTATTCTCGCAGTTTAAATACTAACCTTATAAACTATACTAGTTTTATAGAAATATAAAGCGCTAATTAGCTAAGCTAGCTAGTATTCTACTCGTTTAATTAGCGGGTTTTTTTTTCGGATTTACTTAATTATTACTTTCGGCGATAAATATATTTAATTATACTTGCCCCTACCTAGCAACTTATACCCTTTACCCCTTACGCTCTCTACGCTATTATACCCTCTACCCCTTAGGCCTCTATACCGCTACTCGTATCTAAGTATACGCCTTTATCTTTTAGCTAGTCTATAAGGTAGTTAGGCACTATTTATAGCCTTATTATTAGAGGTACCGTTCTTAGCCTCTTATATTATATTCTTCGTTACTCTTCCGAAAAAGCTAAATATTAACTAAGCTTTTAAGGTACCTTTTATAAGATATTATATATAAGTTTATAGTTTAGCCTCTAATTTATTATTAGCTACTAGAAACCCTAATTAATATAGCTATAAGCTAGCTATAAGTATTAGATATTTAGTAGCTATTTATCTAATAGTTTACTACGCTAATAATCCCTAGCTATCGCTAGTAATAGCCGTATTTTTTAGTATATTATATATTTAGTAGCTTTTTGCTTATCTATCTTAATAGCGACGGATATATTATTTACGGTAGTAATACTAAAAGCGATAATGCCGAAGGGGTTTAAATCTCTTATAACCGGAGGGGTTTAAATCCCCTATTACTAGAGGGGTTTAAATCCCCTATAAAGTTAGCTATAGCTACTAGGTAAATATTTATAGTAATAGCTAGGAGCGATAGCTATAATAAGGTTATAAAAACTAACGCGTTACGATAAAAGGCTATAATACTAAAAGCTACGATATTAAAGGTAGTAATATTAGAAGCTATAATACCGAAAGGGTTTAAATTCCCTAAAAGCGTAAGCTAATAAAAACTCCCTATCTTTAACGCTACCTAGGTAGGTAATTTACTACGCGGATAATCCCTTAGTTTAGGTTTAATCTTTAATACGATAATATTAGGCGAGAACTTAGCTTATATTATCTTAGCTACTACCTCGAAAGATATAATATTAAGCGTAGTAGCGCCGGCTTTAAAAATAAAAGAAGCGTATATAATATACGTTATCGTTTAAGATAGCGATCTAAGCTTAATAAGTAATAAGGTATTTCCTTAATCTTATCAATCTTATATATAGTTTTAAACTCTTAAATAGCGGTAGCCTTACGCTTTTTATAAAGGAAAAATAGATCTTTATTTATTATATCGGTCTTTATCTATTATATTAGATTCGACTACGTCCCGGTCCTTATATAGCTATACGGCACGACTATTTATTATTCTTAGAGACCGGATATATAATAGGCACCGTATAGGTACCCTCGCTTCTTAGAAATTTACTACGCTAATAATCCCTAACTATAGCTAATATAAGTCTTTATTTATTATATTAAATTTAACTATATCCCGGTTTTTACGTAGCTATATAGTATAACTATTCGTTATTTTTAAAGACTAGATATATAATAAGTATTATAAAAGTACCCTCGCTTCTTAGGAGTCTATTATACTAATAATCTTAATAAAGTTTTCCTTAGCGTTTCCTCGCTAATATTATAACCTCTATTAGCCGCGATCTATCCTCGGATTTTTACTTTTTAAGAGTCTACTATATTAATAATCCCTAGCTATAGCTAGTAATAGAGTTTTCCTTAGCGTTTCCTCGCTAGTATTATAGCCTCTATTAGCCGCGATTTATCCTCGGATTTCTAAAGCTTTTACTTAGGAGTTTACTATACTAATAATCCGTAACTTATAAATATTAGCGGAAGCCCTAATAGCTAAAAAAGAAAGAGAAAAGTAAGCGGATAGTTTACTACGCTAATAATCTAATTTAGATAAGCTAACTACTACGCTAATAGTTTACTACGCTAATAATCTAAATTTACTATACTAATAATTTACTACGCGGATAATCCGCGTAGCTATCTATTATACTAATAATCCGCATAATAATCTACTACGCTAATAATTTAGTTTAGATAATCTAGAACTCTAAAATATAAGCGGATAGTTTACTACGCTAATAATCTAAATCTACTACGCTAATAATTTACTACGCGGATAATCTTAGTTCGTATAAGTAATCCGCTTACTTATACTTTACGCGGTAGAGGTAGATAGTAAAAAAGCGGGCGATATAGTTTAATAACTTATTCTCCTTCCTCTAGTAGCGGTTATCTTCCTTATTATATATTCTTCGGGTAATAGCTTAGGCGGAGGTAAAGTTAAGGAGGGGCTATTACTTTAAATTTATCGAATTTCGTAATCTTTACTATAATACCTTTTTAGTTAGGGTATTATTAAGCTTTTCGAATAATAGCTATATTATTACTAACTCCTATATTAAGTTTTAATACGCGAGTAAAGAGGCTAATTAAAAGAGGGTGCGTTTAGTTATATTTATTTTACTAAAAGTCCCTATCTTTCTTAAGATTTCTAGACTTTAATAAGTTATCTTTTTAGGCGTTATACCTTAAGGGTTTCGAATTACGGTAAGATAAGGTCGGTTTATAATAGGGGTCTTTAGGGGCTTTAGGAGGGTAAGGATACTTTTTGCTTTTATAGTAGATAATAGGTTATAATAGGCTAAGGAAGGGGGGAAGAAAAGGGGGAGATAATACTTAGGAGGAGGAGAAGGGAGGAGGGTAAAGGGTAAAGATACTTTTTGCTCCTAAGGTATAAGTAATCTACTACGCTAATAATCCGCTACTAGGTAGTAATATCCCTTACGCTAATAGCTCGTTAGTTTTAGGAATAATCGTCTTATCGGCTCCCCCCCCCCCCCCCTAGCCTAAGTTTAGATAATTCGCCGCTAGGTAGTAGGCAGTCTACTACGCTAATAATCCGCTAGGTTAATTACTACGCTATTAATAGCCGAGGCTAATTAAGGCTATATTAAGCTATCTTCCCTAAGTAGATACTCCTTAAAGTAAGTTCCCGAACTATAAGCTTTCGTTTACCGTTAGGATAAACTATATCGGCCTTCGTTATAATAATTAGTATAAGCTTAGTTAAGTTTAAATCTTACCCTTAGTATTAAAAAGTATATATCTTAGATAATATAAAGCTTATCCCTAAGCGATAGCTTATCTAAAACCTTTATATAAACGTTATTAACCTTCGCTATATATATCTTTTAGGAAGGGCGGTAGCGTCTCCCCTAGCCCGGCTGCGATAATTAGGAGCCGTTTTCGGTTTTATAGACAGCCCCCCCCCCCCCCCCCCCCCCCCCGGCTAGTCGGTGATTTCCCACCCCAGAAAACCAGCACGACAAAAAAC
>PDHQ01000186.1:39538-52841 GCA_003339415.1 Ophiocordyceps camponoti-saundersi (nom. inval.) | reverse complement strand
CAATGATATACAAAGATGCTTTTAGGGTTTTTTTGCCTCCCCCCCCCCCCCCCCCCCCCCCCCCCCCTTATAAAGAAGACTAAACTCGATAAGATATCTAAAAGTAAATAGGTAGTAACCGAAATAGCGGTAAATTATAAAAGACGTATCGAGCGCTAAGCGTAGTATAAGCTTTAAATATCGCTCTTAGAAAGGACTTTATAATAAGTTATCTATACTTACGCTTTTAGGAATAACTATAAGCTAGTTATAAGATAGCGTTTATAGAAAAGTAGAAATATACTATATTATAATAGTTAGCTAGTTAATAGTAAGAGGCTATAGTTTATATTAGCTAGTATTCCGTAGCTCGGGCGATATAAAATAAGAAGAGTAGGTTTCTTATTCGCCGAAAAGGCGGTTAGCTTAATTATATAAGTAAAAAATATTTATAATAAAAATAGTTTATAAATCGGTGCTAGGTAGTGCTATATCTACTAAATAAATACTTAGGGTATAATTCCCTATAAAAAGGCTCCGGCTTTATTATTCTTAGACGCCTACTTAGCGCTACTATAATTTATAAATTAGTTTTTAGATTAATAATATAAACGGTTATAATAAACTTACGGGTATAGGATTAGTTCTAATAAGTAATAGTTCTAATAAAATTAATAGTACCGGCTAGAAACTATTTAAAACTATTAGTTACCCTAGCTTAGTTAAAATAAGTATATTTTAAGAGTATAACCTAGTCTAGGCTTCACGGTAAAAATACTAGTACCTTACGCCGGATTTAAACCGACTATCTAGCTTAAGAAAGACCGAGATCTTAAGACGCTTAATTACTACTAAAAGAGGGCTATTATTATAATTAACGCAGTTATAATAGATAATATTATTAGGAGCGAAGAAGTAATATATTCGCCGCCGTAAGTCTATTAGATATACTAGCCTTTATTATTCTTATAACTAATATAGTAATAATCGTTAAGGACTATAGCGGTAAATATCGACGATAACCGCGTTAATAATAAGAATAAGAAAAGCTAGTATAACTAATAGATACGCGGCGGCGAATATACTACTCCTTCGACCCTGACGGAGTTATCGGTTATAAACGCGTCGATAACGAGAGTAAGAGAAGTGATTTTTTTTTATCTTTATTTATACCTAAGGGCTACCTTAAGCATTATATATAAAAAAATATATACGTACCTATTCGAAGTAATTCCGATAGATAGGAATAATAATACTAAGATTAAATAAAAGAATAATACGAATAATAAAGTTAGCGTTAAAATATTCGCGATATCTAATTAATAGGTTCCTTAATATATCTAAGTACTAGGAGAAATTATTATATTAAAGCGCGGAGACCTATACCTATATAACTTTATACGAAGCGACGCTAATACTAGAACTATTAATAGCCCTTATAACGATCCCTATAAGCCCGGCTTTTATATTACGCCGCGTATAACTAGTTTAGGATAAGCTAATTATATATAAGAAAGTTATAACTTTTAGTAAAGGATAGTAAAAGGACTAAAACTATTTAAGGCGACTATATAATATTTATATATTAAAGCTAAGCTATTTATATCGTACCGCCGAAAGATTAGTATAAGCGGAAGATTAGTATTACGCTATCTTTCTAGATATCCTTAAAGGGCCCGCGCAATTATACTACCTTTATTATATAAGACCCGATAAAACTTAAGATAAGATCTAGTTAATAGCTAATTTATATCTTAATATAGGAAAGAATCGTGCGGAATATTAGATAAGATAAACTAGCACGAGGTCTGCTATAAAATAAGGAAAATTCCCTAAGAAATTAATGCCCGAAGTTCTCGAAAAACTTATTAGGAAGATATAACTTATATAAGATACCCTTAGCGAAGTAGCGGCTAAAGTTTACGCTACGATAATAAGAGCGTGCTATAGCGTAGTAGATAATACTCGTTACTTATTAACTAGATATTCTCTTACGAAGTTTATTTATTTTTTTTATTTTTTTTATTCTTTTTTTCTATTCCTCGTATAGGTATATATATTATAATATTACTATAAATAAAGGGAATTAGTTAGGCGGATTCCCTAGTTACTATATAAATTGCCTTTATAGAATTTTAGTATAGGGAAACTTAAGTAAGTTCGCTTCGACGAACGTTATACGTTTCCTTATACGAAGAAGCGCTCCTTTATCTATAAGAAGAAGATTATTAGTTAATAAATCGTAAGGAAGACGAATTCGATATATACCTCCTCGAATATAAAGGATACGATAACGGTATTAATAAATCGTTATACGAAGAGGAGGGCGCTACCGAAAAAGCCGCGAAATTCGTTATCTTAAGTGCTCTTTTATATCGATTTATAAGGTAAATATTTTCGCATAGTAAGCCGTACGATAAGGTAATTAAGTCTTCGTCGCCGATACTTATTATAGGGAGTATTATAGATAGCTTTATAATATTATCGCCTACGAACTTCTCGATTATTAGTAAAGATTAGAAGCGCTTATAGAATTTAACTATAAACGAGTTTACCTTAAAGGTAATAGTATTACCTTAAAATAAAAGGGATAGGTATAAGTATTATAAATTATTAGCTTAGCCGAGTAGGACGCGCTATAAATATACTTTCCGTAATACGAGCGAGATATATAAATCTTATCTATTTACTAGCTTAAAGTAGGGATAACCTCTCGGCCGCTGCCCGAGTCTAGACCCCGAAAAAGGAGAACTTAACGCCTTAAATAACCGCGTACGATAGTATATAGGGAAGTCCGATTAAGTACTAGGCTCTATCCCTCTTAACCCCCTTTATACGAAGCTTTAGATATTTAGTAAGGGCTAGTTTACGGATAATAAGGACCTATATTAGTAGATAGGATTTATCGTTATTTTAGGTAAGGAGATAGCTTATACGGAGACCGAAGTTTTTATTTATAGTAATATTAGGCTTTAATCCTTAGGGAAGTATAAGATAGTAATAGGAAGTATACTTACGAGCGAACTATATAATATCGTATAAGTAGTTAATAGTAGTATCGCTTTTAACGCTGCGGTTAAGAAGATCGTAAGAAGCTTATAGCTGCTAGAGTCTGTCTAAAGCCTTATATAGAGCAATAATCGCTTTAGCTACCTTATTAACCTAAGTAGTATAAGATAAAAGAGGCTTATAATTAATATAATAAGCTTACGTAAATTATATAAAAGGAAGAAAATTGCCGCGATATTCTAAATTAATAGGAAAAAAATAATCTAGCTAAGGCTATAATAAAAAAGGGTTATAATAACGCTCTCGAACAACTAGTTAAGATAAATAAGATAACGGTTAGGATAGAAGCAGTTACTAAAGTAATCCCGCCGCGGGCGCCTATAAAAGTAATTTCTACGGATTAAATATTAGCGCCGCCTCCCGCCTTTACTAGTTATTCGATAACGTAGTTAGCAATATAGGCGCTAGCGTGTAATAATAATAACGTACCTAAGGAGGGGCGAGAGGCTTATTATTATTATTATTATTATTATTATTATTATTATTATTATTATTATTATTATTATTATTATTATTCTCCTTATACTTACTATTATCGTCCTCCTTTTTATTATTATCTTTTTCGTCTTCGTTATCTTCGTTATTATTTATATCTTTATCGTTATCTTTATCTTTATTTATATTATTATCGTTATTATTCTAAGTACGATAATAATCGCACGCGCTCTTATAGGAGTCTTAAATATATAACGCGCACGCGCCCCTTTAGTAGCTACGTACGCGCTAGCAGCTAGAGAAGGGAATACTCCCTCGCTAGAGGTACTGATAACCGTAGGGCCCCTAAGTAGGGAACCGACTAGCAGCTTAGATAATAATCGCCCGGTAGTAAAATAGATAACGGACTACCTTAGTAATAAGCTTAATAAGGGTCTCGCCCGGGCGTAAGCGAAGAGTAATATTATATAATATCCTAAAAAGGTAAAGATATTCCTCGTCCTACCGTATAATTAGTAGATATTTACTAAAATATACTATATAAAGGAGATATATATAAAAATAATAGCTTAAAAAAATTTAGCCCTAACTTCGTTATCTAAGCTAAGAGTAATAGTAATAAGCTTATTAAAAAGGGGTAAGCGACTAAGTATAGTAGCGATAGATATTTTTTTTTTCCCCCCCTTATCGTTATTATCGTTTTACTTCTACTTATTTTTATTCTTCGTGCGATAAAACTACTACCGCTAATAATACTAATACTAATAATAATAATAATAGTAATATTTCGAGGTTACTACTACTTTTACGAAAGATAAAAAGGGAAGAAATTTTCTCTTATACGGAAAAGAGAGGAGGGTAACCTTCCTACCGTATAAGCTTATAAGCTACGAATAACGACTTATAAGTTATTACCGCTTAGTAAGATAACTCTATCCTAAGTACTAGTAAGTATAATATCTATAAATATTTTTCGAGTTTATAAGAGGGAATATTAAGATAATAAGATAGGTATAAAGGCCCTAGTAATTAAGTTTAAGGTAATATACGCTAGCTTATCTAGTAACTATTAAACTACTAGAAGAGATCTAACGGTAGCGTAAGTAAAAGTAGGGAAGTTTAAAGTAATATTATATACTACGCGAACCTTATAATCCGAAAAGGAAGGAAGCTTTTTATTACTTAATTTATTTTTTAAAAATTCGACTTTTCTATTATTTTTAAGCTATCTAATTATCTTCTAAGCTTATTAATAAGAGCGTAAGGAAAATATATATTTTCGCTATTATTATTAATTACGCGGTATTTAGGTAAGGTAGATATTCTAAAAATTTAGGTAATAGGTATAAGGAGCGATAAGATATTTAAGGCTTCTAAGCTAAAAGAGATATCGAACTTATAATCGTAATAGATAGAATATAAAATATATATAAATAAGTTTAGATATATATAGCGAAGGGTTACGGGAGGTATATAGCTACGTTATACGCCGTTATTAGGGAAAACGAATAAGTATAAGGAATAGTAGTTAACTTCTTCTAAGTATAGTAGCTATAGAATTCGGGATAGTAAGATATATACCGAGGTATATTAGCGCTAAGATAGCTAAATAGCTAAGAGGAAGTTTTCGAATTTTTTAAGTATATATTAAATAGTTTAGCTATTTTTTAGGGTTTGCTTCTTAAGGGATAGATATAGTAAAAAAGGTAATATCGGGATAGCGGGTATAATATAAAGTAAAAACCCGAGTCTTAGAAATAACTTAAAGAGAAAAATCTAATTATAAAAAATAATTAATTTATTATATATATATTATTATATAGCTTAAGATAGTAGGTAAAAAACTAAGTAGGATTTCGGTATCCCGAAAGCTTTATCGAATAGTTTATTTAGTCTCCGGCCTTCTCTTATATATTTTAATAAGAGGGAATTATTTCAAGTATCGGTTTACGTAGAGGATTAGTAAAGCTAGTAAGTAGTTTATTATATAAAGGTATAAGGTTTAGGTAAAGCTATAATTCTATTTAGTAAAATTTTAGCTATAAGTTATATCTTAAACTCGAATTATAATTAGCAACTTATAAATAAATATAAGGATAAGCTTAAGGGCTAAATACTTTATTTACCTATTTTATCTATAAAGGAAAACTAAGTTATATTATTTACTTAGATAGTAGCCGCTATCTTTATATAGCCGCCGTTATAACTCTAGTCTATAAAGGCCTTCGGAACTCTAAAAGTTATTTTTAACTATTTAATAATATATATATAACCCTTAAAAAGATATTTTTATCTCTTCCTAGCGCTACTATTCTTTAGTAAATCGGTAGTAGCTACTAGTTTATATAGCCTTCTTCGTAAATAGTAAAAGCTTATACGGAAAATATTATAAGAGATATTAATATCTTACGTTTCGAGTTCTATATTATATAATTAATAATCTATATAAAGGTTATAAACTAAACTATATATAGTAAGGTTAATAAGAGTAAAGGGTATTAAAATTTATATTATAAAATATATATATATAAACGCGAGTAGTATATTATAAGTTAAGGCTAACTTTATATTTTATAATACGTTATAGCTTAGCTTATAATAGTATAATATAAGGTTATTAGGTTAGATATAATATTCTTTTATTAATTATTTTTAGATTCTTAGAAGCTTATATAATATTAAATTTCTATATAATATTTTACGTTTATAACTAACTATAGTTAAGCTATAAAATTATAAGTTTTTTATATTTTATATATAAAATATATAATTCTTACTTCTTCTATAATATATTAGAACTATATATTACCTCCTAGCGCTAATATTCTTTTTTAACTATCCTATTTTCCCTTATACTTATTTCGGCGCTTAGACTATCGAAAATAGTTTATAGATATTACTTAGAGCTATAGCGCTATACGGTAAATAAAGCTTTATACTTAATATATAGATAATTTTTAAAAGGAAGAGTATATTTAGTATAGCGCGGGTATTTACGCGGAGAGGTAAACTTAAATAAGCGAAGCTTAATAAGCGTACGGAAATTAATATATTTATATTCTAAAAACCGGAATATTAATAAGGTAGAAAAAAATATAATAATATAAAATACTAATAAGGTAAGGTAATTAATATTATTAATCTTCTTTATTATTTTACTAACCGATATTATATTATTTATATATTTTTTCGGAGGGAACTAATTAGAAAATAAAAACTAAAATATATATAATACGAAATAAACTAATAAATATCGTAAATCTATCTTCTTTTCCGAGACTACGAAATAGCTTTAGTTAGTATTAAAATATAATATACCCGGAGTAGCGGTAATAGTAAAAGTAAGTATAATAATAATATTTAATTCCTAGCGAAAGCTAGCGTTTTAAATTATAGATAATATATATTAGTAGTATTCGCGGATATCGGTTAACTATATTAAGTAAGGGAGGAGAAGGTTTACGAAGCCTTATTTAAGAAAAAAAGGGATAGCGGAGAAAAAGGAGGTAAAGCCGAATTAAAAAAAACGGACGGGTAGGCCTTATATATTCGTAAGGAGGGAGATAGCTTACTAGGCCCCGAGGGCTAACCGCCTTAGGAAACCGAGTAGCGTAAGGGTAATATAAATAAAAGCGATACGATCTAGTTAGAAGCGGCGAATATAGCTAATAAAAAGGTAACTATTAAAAAAGCCTAGTATTTAATTTATTAACTTTTCTATTATAATAATAATAAGTAAGCGAACTTAATCCTTACGATTAATATTTACCTTATTTATATAATAGATAAATATATATAATATAAAATATTAAATAATATACTTAAATAAAAGCGTTAGGCTAGCGGTATTAATAAGATTATAATATATTTATATAATATCCTCGGTATAGCTAGTAGACTATTTATACGGGAGTAAGGAACGAGTAGTATAAGCGTGTTAGTAGAGTTTCTTAAGTAACCTTTTTATTATATTAAGAGTATAGCGTAGAGGATAAGGGAGGGGGTTATATAATAATAAACTAACGCGGTAAAAAAGGGATTAGAGGACTATTTCTATATTTTAAAAATAGATATAGTATCTTATAAAAAGATAGCGGAACTTCTATCGGTCGTATTATCGAAAACTATAAGCGCTAAAATATTAACTTATTACTAGAACTAATAGGAGATAAAGGCTTTTATTTACGGGATTTAAAAATACTAAAAAATATAGCTTAGGAAATATCTTATATATTCTACTTAGGTAATACCGGGGCTATTAAAAAATATAGCCTAAGAATAAGTATACTTTTTAATAATAAAGATAAGGTTATAATAATAGCTAATTAAGGGGATATATAAAAGAACCGGCTATTAAAATATAGTAAGGGGCTAAGAGCGGGTTCCTATATTAAATAGGGGATTACTAAGGTTAAGTATATTATATAAGATTAATAGCTAGGCGTATTTTTATATACTAGCTATAATATTAAGACGCTTAAAAAAAAAGGGTAGGAGGAGGTTAGGTTTACTAGTAAAGTAATACTTACTTAGACGATCGAAGAGGGCTATAGCTTCGCAGTTAGCGAGATTAAAATTATTACTAAAAGCGGGGCTAGGAGGCGAGGCTAAGCGTTACGCGATAACGTTAGTAGCGTAATAGAAAACTATAGCGAAGTAACTAAGGATACCGGGGAAACTAAAAGGTTCGAACTTATATAAAAAATAAAGATATTCGCGCGGGTTACGGAAAAAAAAAATAATAAGCTATAAGAGCGGGTTAAAAAAAATAAAGAAGTTACGGCGTTACTTAAAAACTTCCGAGACTTATATAATTATAACTTACTTTATATAGAAAGTAAATAAGGAGTCGCGGATAGCTAAGTAAATATATTAGCGCTTATAAAGGAACGGGTAGATTAAGTTAAGGTCCTAGGCGCTATCGGTAAAAGGGGGGGTAATAGCTTTTATAAGGCTACGCTACTTCGTTATATAAGGTTCCGCCTTAACTAATAGGAGTATAAAAGCTACTATAAGAAGGCCTATTATCGTTAAGAGATAACCGGGTTTCGTAGTAGGGGAATAGCTAATAGTAAAAAAGCTATAGAAAGGGCCGAAGAAAAGTAAGTATTTTTCCGCCACGGCGTTATAATATAAACTATCGGAAAAGTTATAGTTACGAACACTCTTATTATAATATATAATATAATAGCGTTTTTCGAGGAATAAGGGGGGGCCTATTAATAATAAGTTCCTATAATATAAATAGAAAGCGAGGGGGTAAAACGTAAGGTTATTAGGGCTTACTAACCCCCTGTTAAAACTCTTAAAATCGGCTAATAAATAGTATTTCTACGGGGGGTTAGAGGGTAGCGCCCTATTAGAGGCGTGGTCGGATTCGCAAGGCGAGGGGGGATCGTCTTAATACCTAGGGGGAGGGGATAGCGATTCGTTAAACGGGTTATTAGACCGGTAAGGGGGGTTAGAATTATCTCTAAGCTAGGGGGGGGAATAGCTAATATTAATAGCGAGGGTATAGGAGAGTTATTTAATATAGGAAAGATTATATTTAGCTTATAGATACCGAAGAAATTAGTTAAAGCGGCTAGTAAAGAGTCTCTTATTCCTATTCTTTATATTTATATTATTAATATCGTCGGCATTATTATTATAGTAATTAGTATTAGGAAAGTTATCGTTAGAGTTACCGTAATAAAAGTAAATATCGGAAAAGTTATCCTTACGTATATCGCGAAGATTCCCTTTTTCGGATAACTAAGTAATATCCTAAGATATATTAAAGGTAACTAGTAAGAGTTATATAGCGGTATTTACTATAAAGGGGAAATAAGGATAGGGAGTAAGATAAGGCGAGTAGTAGCCGGGATCGAGTTTTATATCGAAGCTAATATTATATATATAAAAAGCGGGCGAGTTTTTATTCTAAAAGGTATCGTAAGTATATACGCTAGTAAACGTTTCCTAATATCGTATAAAGAGGACTTAAAATATAAACTAGTCTTAGTAGGAAATCTAATAACGTATATTCGTATTTATCGATAAGCCGGTAAGGTTAGGGAGAGATTAGGAAAGTAGGAAAAGCGTAAAAATATACTAGATATACTAAGATAAGAGGATAGCGTAATATAGCTTAAGTAAGCTAAGGGGTAGAGGGTATTATTAGCGGTGCTAATATTAGGTATCTTAGTCGTAAGGTTTGCTTAGGTAAAGGACTATAAACTAAGCGTTAAAGGAGGATAAGTTAGCGATATAGAACGTGCGGTTATATATATCGAAAGGTAGCGTTTTGCTAGCGTATTTAGTATCGTATTATATTTACTAGTTAAATAATAAAATCTAAATATAGTTTTAGGGTATAAGGATTTAGGCGGCCGGCGGGATAGTAATAAGTTTAAGATAGGAACTAATAATAGATATTATACTAAGCGAAAATTCCTTTTCGGTTTTAGAGTTATCTAACGGCAAATCTAAGGTATTTTCCCTATAATCGATATTATATTTTTCTTAAAGAAGTTTATATATAGCGGCAAAGTTAAAAGCTTTAGATTCGGTTATTTCCTAGAAGCGGCGGCCTATTTTCGCGAAAAGAGAGAGGTAGGTTAGATTTAGTATTTAAGGGGGATAGATAGCCGTATATATATAAGAGCTTAGCTAGCGAATTAAGATACTTAATCTTATAGCGGGAATAAAACTTAGAAGAGTTATCGGCAGGGGTTATAAGCGTTAGCTTATCTAGAAAGACTAGGTTATATAATATAAAAACTATACTATCTTTACTATATCCTCCCTATATATTAGATTCCTTAGGCATTTTCGTAAATATATTTTTTTTATTTTTTTTTTTTTCTTTTTTTTTTCTATTTTTATTAGTTAATAGTAATAGATTAAGTAATAGCTTTTAGGGGGGGGGGGGGTCTTAGAAAGGTAAGAGATAGTTACTCGGTAAAAAGAAGCTTAACGGGGAAGAAGTAAAATAAGGATAGTAGGAAAAGAGGTAATTTATATATATATAGTTTATTCGAGTATATAATATCTTTCTACTTTGCTTCTTTATAGCGCGTAGTATATACCGCTTATATACGAATATAACTAAAACTTAAGATAATATATATATATAAACTAGTATAATAGTTTTATAGTTATAATTACCGTATTAGCTTAGTACCGGTAAAACGCGGAGAATATAAAGCTAGTTTCTAAAGTATAATTAGTTTATAGTACCTATATAGTTAGGTTTAAGGTTAGACGAGATTATATATCGTATTTTATAACCTAATATTTATATATCTTTAGAATATAATATATTAGCTAGGATTTTTTTTTAAATATATATATATATATATATATAACGATTTTAATATTAATATAAGGCCTAAGAGGATAAAATTACTTCCTATATTTAAAAGCGTGAATTTATTAGGTAATAGAGGGGTAGGTTCTAAGAAGTGTCTATTCTTATATTTTAGTAAGGTAACTAGCACTTATAAAAAATAAATAAAGGGCTAGTAGGGAAGACGGTATAGAGGGAGTAGGTCTAAGTCCGCTAGGGCGTATAAGTTAGAAATAGTAATATAATACTAAAAGTCTATTAAGGTAGTAAAGGTTAATTAATATTTATTAAGGTAGTACGGGTTAATTAGGCTATTTTAATTTATTAGAAAAAAATTAAGAGATAAGTATTTTATATCTAAAGTATATTTAAGAAAAAGGGGTAAAATAAACTATTATCTTTCTAAAAGGAAGTTAAAATAGAGAGAATCTTCTTAAGTATAAAGGAGACGAGGAAGGGCGTAAGATTATCTTATAGATAATATTAGTCGCCGTAAGTATAAGGGACTTAGTTATATATATAGCTTATACTCCGAGTAATTTTATCTTTTTAGCTTAAGGAATTTAATAAATAAGACGGAATTAGATAAATATATAAATTTTTTTTTTTTATATTTCCTTCTTTTATAAGGCTATATATTCTATAATTAGGTAATTTTATTCTTCTTAAATAAATAGTTAGTATAAGATATAAATAGGAAATTTAAAATACTTAAAATATAATATAAGATAATATTTAAATATAGCGAGCGATATATAGGTTTTTTTCTTAAAAAAATAAAAAAGATAATAAGTATATATATAATAAGCTAATAGTAGAAAAAAGGGCTAGTTTATATATCGTATTAAATAGGATAATATTAGTAGGTAGTTAATATTAGAAAAGGTAATTTATAATTATTATTTCGCTTAGATTTATATTTTATATATTATATATTTATATATATATATATTTACGTTACGAGTAATATATTTAGATAGGTATTCTTATAGTAAGGAATATTTAGTAGATTATAAAAAGGGTATATAGAGATACGTAGATTACGATATAAGAGAAGAGAAGAGGTAAGGTTAGATTATAAAAAGGTAAGACTATTTTATTAACGGTAATAAGCTAGCGTAAGAAGAAATAAACGCTAATTATATATAAGATATTATTAGGAGCCTTTATAGGTATTAATTAAATCGTTTACTCGGCCCTTTTCTTATATCTTAGAAACTTTTGCGGATTAGTATTATAAAGGCGGGGGTTTATTATATATTATAAACTAGTAGTAATAAAGCTAAACTATATTATTAGTCTTAAAAACTTTTGCTAGAAAAGCTTAGGGTTACTTAAGTAAAGAATATAGTTCTAAGCGTAGTTAGTAAAGCGTTTTTTTATTAGAGACGCGGATTTAATAGCTCTTAGGGGTTCTTTTATCGCTACGAATAGTAATAAGTCCTAATTACTTAAGTATATAAATATTTACGCCTTTATACTTTATATATTAAATAAGTTAGAATAGAGTAAGGTAAAAAGGGAGCAAGGTATATAAAAGAATAGTTATATCTTACTAATTTTTCTACGTATATTTATAATAGATAATATACCGTCTTATTTAGGGGGAAATTATCTTAAATATATATACTAAAATACACGGAGAATAATTACGACTACTAACTACTTAGGGTTCTTTTTAGCGGGGAAAGTAATAAACCTAAAAGTATTATTAAGCGCTCGAGGAGTTTCTAATAATACGATAATAGTTAGCGCCTATATTAGGAGGAGGTTATATATAAGATTAGGGAGAAAGCTCCGGAGGAGGTTGCGGGCTTTAGCGTAATATTATTAGATATATAAGTTTTTAAGCTATTTACTATTAATTAAACTTATAAAACCCTTTTTAATTAGTAGTAGTATAATATAAAAAGGTATAAAGTAACTAAAGTTAATAATATAAGGAGCTAAGCTAGTAATCGTTTCCTACGCCTTAAGAGCCCGACGCCTTAATATATTAGGAATAGCGCGGGTAATAGGAGAAAATCTATTAGGTCCGATAAGTTTAAAAAAACGCCTTACTATTAGATAACTAAAGTAAGTGCCGGGCGTTTATTAAATATAGCTAGTGGCGAGGGCGGCGTTAAGTACGGTAATCTACGTATTAGGGGGCAGATTCTTATTACAAGTATATTAAATAGCGCTACGAAGATAAAAGAACTAGGTAGAATACTTAAAGGTAAGGGGATAAGAGGCGGCGATTTTCGTAAAAAGGTATACCTCGTAGATTTAGAGTATATAGTCGCTACGTGCTTTATATTTTATTATTTTAATACTACTATAAGTAGTAGGACTATTATTATTAAGAGGGCTAGTAAAGGCTTCGAGCTGCCTAGCACGGTATTAGCGGGCTAGAGAGGGGGGGGGGGGGGGGGGGGGGACAAAGAGACACTAGGGCATGAGTAACGGCCTAGCCATACGGCACTAGACACAAAACAAAAAAAAAAAAAA
>PDHQ01000186.1:0-39530 GCA_003339415.1 Ophiocordyceps camponoti-saundersi (nom. inval.) | reverse complement strand
GGGGGGGGGGGTGGGGGGGGGGGGGGGGGGGGGGGGGGGGGGGGGGGGGGGGGTAAAGATATAGAATAGTAAAGAGGTTTCGGCTTAACTACTACTATTTAAGAAGGGCGGTAATACGCTAATTTCGCCGCGTATAGTTAGTATTATTAAGCTAGTTAGTTTTAATAGCCTTAGATAACTAATTTTTTAAAAGGTTACGGAACTTAGAAGTAATAAATATAATTATTTATAAAACTTAGAAATCTTAAATTATAGTTATAGCGAAGTTTATAATATCTTAAGGGGAGGAAATAAAATTACGCCTAAAGATACTAAACTTAATATTATTATAGCGAGTACTAGAGACGTAGACGCTATAATAGAACTTAAGCGTAGGAAGGTATAAAAGTAGTAGTTATTTATTAGCTAAAATAAAGCGGAGGTAGCTAGTATTTATTATACTAGGAGTCCGCTTAAAGTTAAATATTATTAGCGAAATAAAAAGCTATGCCCCCTTTTTTAAGCTTTCTATTATAAGTATTAGGCTAAGGGTCCTAGTAAGTAATATCTTAAAGTTACTAGTAAAATAAAAGTTTCCGAGGCGGTTAATAATAGCTATAGCCTCGGAGTTAGCAACGTTAAGCCCGGTATCGGGAGAGGTAAGGAAGCGCGAATCTATACCACGTATTATAAAGTTAAATATCCGGCTATAAGTAGAAAGAATATTAAGGAAAACGTTAGGCTAGAAGTTACGGAGGGGCGATATATAAGAGGATTTATTATAAAGGAAGAAATCGATTAGGTTAAGTATAAGCTTTAAGACGGTACCGAAGTTACGGTATTCGATAGCTAGCTCCGGGGTTTATATTATAATAACTTATTTTATACGAAAGGCGTAAGATTAGAGTCTAATAGAGGCCTTAATTTACTCCTTTTTACGCGTAAATAGTATAGATACCTTAGGGTTTATTAGGTTAGCGCGGCCGCGGAGGGCGCTAAGGAGCCTCTTATGCCTAGTATCGGTAGCTACGCTATATCTCGCCGCCTTAGCCGGCGGGAGGGTAAGCGTAGCGGTGCCGATACCTTTCGCTACTAGGAGGTCTTCTAAGCGGCTACGGATAAAACGCTTAATATTAAAGTAGCCTTAAAAAAAGCTGAATAATACTATATCTAAGTAACGCGCGCGATTAGCGTTGCTACTACGGTTATCTTAGTATATATCTTATAAGAAATAAGGTAATATTAAAAATAAGAAATTACTAAATTAGGGATAGAAGGCAAGCAGGTAAAAGGTAAAGTTAGTAAGGCGGCTGTAATATTAGGCGATAAGGGTATAGTTAGCTAGTAAGTATAAGCGTTTAACTTTAGGGGTATTAATATCGCTAGAGGGGTATAGCGGCGTAGAGTAGCGGGCGTTAGGTATCCCGCTTTACTCTCGCGGGGAATATTATATATCGGTAGTAAGGGTATAAAAGATATAAGCGATTCCGGAAAGGTTATACTTAGCGTTAAGCCCGCTAGAGAGTATAAGGAGGCGGTTAGAAAAGGGGTGCGGGGCGGGGATAATATTATTGCTATTAGGGTCCGGGGTAGCACGGGGGGAGGGGACAGGTTTTAGATTAATCTAGGTATTAGCACCGTAATTATAAGCGTAAAAGGCGGGCTTATTCTTTATTTAGAAAGCGTTGTTACGATAGTTATAAGCAAATATAAGCTAAAAGTCTATAAAAATTTACTAAAATATAACTTACTTTACGAGGGATAAAGTTTACGAATAGGTTTCGTTAAGCTGCTAACTAAGCTTAATACTAGATTCGTAAAGCTTTAAGGTTTCGAATATGCTCTTAATATATTCCGCGAGGTAGCTAGCGTAGTCGGTATATATTACCGTGCTAGCGGAGGTTACCTTAGATAGGTTTCGAGGCCTAGTAGCTAGGTTTACTTTATTAGAATTATTAATCTTAAGTTTAATAAGGTATATAACGATAAATTAGGTTTCTCGTAAGCCTACTATAGCGATATAAAATATATAGTTAGTAAGGGTAAATAATAGTAGTTTAATTATATACTTAGAAGCGTAAGGCGCAGACTAACGCTATAAGGTAAAGGTAATATTATTAAAAAATCCGCCTTAGCGCGAGATAATTTAAAAGGGAAGACTAATAATATTAATTATATCTATATAAAAGGTTAGATAGTAATTATCTTCGACGCTTATAAGTCGGGATTAGCGACTATCCTAAGAGTATCCGTAGTTAATAGTATAGCGGGTTTAGAAAAGAGAGAGGGCTTCGGCGGGATTAAAATTAGGAGAATTAGTAAGTTTTTAAAGTTAAGAGGCTAGTTTCGGATTAGCTTAAATTAGGTATAACGTAATAAAAATAGTTACCGGAAAATTTACGAGATCTAAAGGTATAATTAATCGCATATCCGCACTAGATAAGGGTAGTTTCCTTATCTAAGGGGGCATATTTATCTTTAAATTCTAGTAAGTTATTAATATATCCTAGCTTAGTAAAAGATTAAGGCTAATCTTCGTTATTATCGTAGGAATAGTATTAGTTATTATAAAAATTATAGGTAGGGGGTATTTTAATATATACTTCGAGTAAAGGAGTACGCGTGCTATAAGTATTAAGGGCGTATAAAGGAGGTAGGTAGGTAATAACTTATAAAAAGAGAGAGAGTAATTAATAGGCGAGTTAGATACGTTAATTATTTAGTCCTTTTATAAGAAGAATAGTAAGCTAAATATTTTTTTTTTTATTTTACTACGTAGTATTTAGATTTAGTACTTATATTATATTTATATTATAATTTTATTTAATATTATAAGCGGCCCTATTACTAGGCCTTATTAACTTATAATATCGTATAAGGGTGAAGAAAATTTAGGGCCCTATTATTATAATCCCTTTATAAAGAATCTTTTAAATTATCTACACTTATATATTCTTTATCGTATTTCCTCTAAGGCTATATAGTAGTTATATAGATAATTAAAACTTATATTATTTTATTTTTCGTACGGAATAAGTAAGATAGAATAGAAAAATAATATTAGCGGTATAATTATAGTAAAATAGTAAAAAGAGACGGTATATAATATTATATTATATATAGGGAAATTAGGTGCTTTAACGAGGTAGTTTATAAAGACTCTACTATAAAAGTATATAAATTTAAATAGTAGTAAGGAGTATAAATTATAATATCTTTTCGAAAAACTATTTCCGGGAATATAAAGCTTAATACTTAGGTAATATTATTAATATTATATTAGGATATTATAAAAGGTATAAGATAGTAGTTAGGTTTATAAGAAAAAAGTTATAATATTAATAAAATATAATAAGCGATATAGACTATACTTTTTTAATAAAGAATCTCTCTAAATATAGTTAATATACCCTACTATTTCTATTATCTGCCTTTAGCCCCTACGAAAATATTATACTAGTAGACCGCAAGGAATAGTTTAACTTATTCCTTAGCGTTATATTCTACGATCTACTAGTAGTATAATTATTTATTCTTATAATAAGCAGAGCAGGGCTTACTTACTATATAGACTACGTAGGGTAGCTTATCTAACCCGGCTTTAAGGGTATTTTACTAATAGCTAGCGGGGTATTAGTAAGTTAAGGATAGCGGATAGACGGGACGGTATTACCCTTAAAGGTAATATTAGGGGAATTAGCTTTAGTACGAGGAAGGGGTAATAGAGGAAGTAAGCTATCGGAATTATAACGTATATTTCCGTTATCTTTGCTAGCGGTGCCTCGTTCTTAGTACGTATTATCGTAGAAATATATAGAACTTAAGGGGAGAGTAATATTTTCGTCGGGGGGAGGCTTAGAATATAGTTAGCTATTTACTTTAAATAGCTACGTTACGGTTAGGGGAGCCTATTTTCGCGAAGGCGGTAGTAAAGTTAAGGGGGGGGTTAAATCCTAAATAGCGGTAATAAACGAAGGTACGTTTAGGCGTTAAGTTTCGATATTTTCGGCGTTAGGATTACTACTACTATTAGTTTTAAGAACTTAGTATAATAGGTAAGTAGTATATTATTATAGCGAAAGTTACTATATAAAGAGGGCGGCGAGGGTTTTAGGGAACTCGGCTAACTTAAGGATATAATAAAGGCGTTTATCCCGGGCAATAAAGGGGAGCCTTAACGCGTAAGTATAAAGGTCCTAGGCGAGATTAAACGTTTCGGTTCCGCCGCTATTATAGGGACCGGTATTAGTATCTATAGCTAGCAACTAAGTAAGGCGAAAGTTAGGACCGATATATTAGCGAATAATATTTAGCAGACCGCACTAAAACTAGTTACTAAATCGGGCGGCGTAGTTATCGGTATCGATTCCCTTTTTAGGGAGCGTAAAATAGTTAGTTTAATATAGCTACTTTAATACCTTAAGATTACGAATCGTAAAATCGAGTAACTTATACTAGAGAATAATCGCTAGGCGCTTATTAATAGGTTTAGTATCGAAATATAATAGGAATAAAACAGGTCTTTATTTAGCTTCGTTAAAGCGTTCGGTACTAAAAGATAGGAGGGCGGGGAGGAGGTCTTTATAAAAAGATAGCTTTTAATTATCGCGTTAATCGAAGATAATAATAAGCGTATTATTTAGCTAGCTTATTATATATTTTATTACTTAATAAAGTACCTTATATTTTATTAAGGATAAGTTTATAATTTAAGTAAGGTTAAGAATCTTAATATATCCTTTTATAAACTTATAGTAAATATATTTATACTTATTATTAGTAAATTAGATAAGTAAGTAACTATTATATTCCGCGGTTACGCTACCTAATTTAACGTTTTTTTAGGGTAAGAAAAGGAGCTTTTCGATCTTAGTAAGCGGATTATTATTACGAAGGGCGGCTGCGAGTTTATACTAGTTATTAAGTATCACGCGGTAGTAGGCGGTAAGGTAAAGGTATTAGAGGTTATACGTAACGTAATAAAAGGCAGCAAATTAGAATTATAGTAAATAATAATATTAGAGATAAGGTATAGCGGTCGGGGGGGGGGGGGGTAGCGAACTTTAAGAACTTTAAGGCGTATTATCGAATCCTATATAGTAATCCCGAAAGTACCTCTACCTAAGGCGGTAAAGTACTAAGCGGTAATATAATTTTTCTAAATAGGGTTACGCTATATAGTAGCGAGTCGTTATAGCGGGAAGCTTAGTTAGCCTTCTAGAAAGAGGCAGCGTCCTATTTTAGTTTCGATATTATAAGCGGTACCTTAGAACTTTTTAGAATCTTAGGAGGCCGCCTCTATTACTTATACTTAGATATCGCCGTAGTTATTATTTTTTAAAAAAGTTTGCCGATTAAAACGTAATATTAAGTTAATATTCCCTAATATAGAATTTATATTATTATTAGTATAGGGTTACGAGATTAATAAGGTATAAGGCTTAAACTTTTATTATAAAGCTAGTAGGGCTACTATAAGTTAGCCTCCTCCCCGTTATACTTTTAATTATACCTTTTAAGCGCTTTAATCTAATATTAGCTAGATAATACCTTAACCGGTATTTCTAAAAGCTAATTAAGCAAATTATAAATAGTTTTAATATTACGTAGTTCGGTATTAATATTCTTACTTTATAGGAAGCGCCGGAACTCGTTAAAAGAGAAAAGGATAGTAATATAGTTTTTAACTATATTTCGTCGTAAGGCTCCTTAATAAAACGCTTCGTAAAGTTAGTTAATATATTTCTTATTAAGTATTCTATTTTTCGAGATTATCTAATCTATCTTTAAAACTCTTATAAGGATCTTAGCTATAAGTATATAGTATTTTTTAGCGTCTTAAAATATACTTATAATATCGTTAAAATATTTATCTTAAGTAGCGAGGGATTAGGTTATTTCTTTATACGGTTAGTTATCGAATTATCGATTTCGGTATTACTTACTAAGTTAGTGCCTAGGGGAGGAAGCTTTGCGGCGAGATATAGTAATTAAGTTACTCGAGCGTTATTATAATATTATAGGTTCTTAGGATATATTTAAAAGCTTAAGGTTAATAGAAAGAATATAAGTAGTTTAGGATATTATATCTTTTATAAGGTAGTACGGTAATATTAAACTTAGGGGATAATATAGGTATACCGTTATATATTTAGTTTTTTTTTATAATCCTTACGCTTTATTTTTTAGCTATAACTTAAACCGTATAAGATAAAATAACTAATATTAGTATATACTTATATATATTAGGGTATCGTAAACATTATACTAAAAATACCTTATAGATTTTACTTATTATATAAGACTTATAAGTTATATAGTTTATTTATAATAAATCCTTATAAAGGTATTACTATTTCCTACTTTTATTATTCCTTAGTTTTATTTCCTATATATATATACGATAGGAATAGCTATAGATAGCTATATAGATAGACGTACGGAGAGGTAAGAGTGGGACGAATATACCTAGGTAAAAGGGCGCCACGAATCTTAAGTATTAAGAGGCCGTTTAATAACTTATATTATAAAGCTAGACTAGTAAAAGAAACGTATTAATTAGTAAGTTAGGGAGTAAAATAGGACGATAATTATATATAAGAGGAGGGAGGGAGATCGTTTAAGTTACGAAAATGCCGGATAATATCTTTTAGTATTTTTTAATATAAAATATCGAGCTTATAATAGTTAGAAATCCTTATTAGATAAGTTATAAGGGAGCGGTTTTACGTTAAAATACTATCTTTTAATAATAAGCAGTGCTCTTTACGTCGCTATTTATACTTAACTAGATATCGCGTATACGGTTAGTAAGCTTACGAGGTTACGCTTAAACCTAGAGCCGCGTTATTTCTATAAAATTAAGCGTTACTTAGCCTATCTTTTCGATACGGCTAACTACGCCCTCTCCTTCGGTCTTAGAACTTATACGGCTATCTACTTATTAAATTCTTCTTATACTAATTATCCGGATACTTGTAAATTATCTTAGGGTTATTATTTCTAACTTTAAGATAGTAGTACTTTTAATTAGAAAGCTATAAAGTAAATAACTATTATAACCTCCTTTACGGAAAGGGAACTCCTAGCCTTTTCTAAGGCCGCTAAGGAATAATAGGCCCTATCCCGCTTAATTAAAAAACTCGGTATCTAAATAACGGGTATCTCGATATTTTACTATAATAATTAGCGTATAATTATACTCCTAACTAAACCTCTTACGAAACTTTAAATAAACCTCTAATATATTAATATTTATAATTATTAGTTATAATAAGAGGTATAAGATAAACGCCTTAAAATCCGCTAGATCGCCTCCGTAGATAACCCTGCGGATAGCTTTATAAAAGCCCTGCCTGCCGAGGCTTTACTTCTTTTCCGTAAGCGTATTAGGGTTTTACCTTTACCTTACTAACTTCCTTTTCTTTTCTTCTATTTCTTTCCTTTATTATAGACTCTTTCTTTCCTATATTTTTTACTACGTTTCTTTACGTTATGCTTTTTACTTTAAGGAAACTATAATAAATTACTATAATATTAAGGATATATACGATTATTTCCCCTTTCCTTTCCTCTTTTTCTTATCTCCCTATACCCTTATACTATCTATATATAAGGGAATATACTAAAGCTACTAACTTAATAAGCTAAGTTAAGGCTAGTATAATATAAAACCGCTTATAAATTCGTAATAATACCGTCGGAACTTAAGCCTCTTAATAACGAACTAGTTAGGTAATTATAAGGGCGCTTTATAATAATATAGTTAGTATAATAACCGCCGAAAACGCTTAGGACCTTAATATAGTAATAAATAGCGAGCGGAAGAGTTAAGTCCTCGTATTTAGCGTAAGAACGAATAATCTCGCCTTAGCTTATTATAAGAATTCCTTATAGCTAGTTAGGGAAGCGTAAGAGCGATATAATCTAACGCTAATAAGTAATATAAGCGGGATTATACGCGATCGAGATAATTAAGTTCCTAAGCGGCGGCATAGCTGCTACGCGCGCTTCCGTATCCTAATAATAGTTATTCCTATTCTTTTCTTATTTTACTAAATTTACTTATATCGGTAGTAAGATATTAAAGTCTCCTAAATAATTTAAGGTCTCTTATTCTAAGAGTATAAAATATCTTTCGATTATTTCTCTTACGAATAGTAATAGCGCTAAATAGCGATTTTAGGAACTTAATAACCTTATTACCCGGCTTAAGATAGTGCACCTTTATTATAATATTTTCTCGGAATATAAGAATAACGAACTATACGGTAAAGGCTAAAAGAAAAACGATTTTTCGGGTTTAAAATAACGGGGTAAATAAAGTTAAAGATAGTAGAATTTTCCTATACGCGCCGAATTTTTTATTTCTATTTATAAGCGGGCCCCGGTCTACTAATTTATAACGCTATTATTTCCTTTCTATTTTTTAAAATTATAATACTTTCCTTTTAGACGCTTTTCCTATATTTTTCTATAGTTTATTATCTACGCTAAAGACTATTTATAACGCTCCTTAGAACGCTTACTTTATATATATTTCGATACCTTCTTACGTGCGTCCTCGGCTAACTAATTAGCTTTCGAGATTACCGCACCTATTATCGATAATCTAACTAATAAGGTTACCGGATTACTAGCCGATAGTATATACTATCGGTACGTACCCTCTTTCGAAATATTCGATTTTTATACTTTTACGGCTATTTTTTCCTTCCTCTATTTTTAGGCTTTAGTATATTTTTTCCGAGGCTTTTCTACTTCTTTTTTAGCACTAATAGTTTCTTCCTTTCCGGGCCTATTTTTCTTAGCCCTAGAGGGGGTATATTAAGGGTAGGGAAGTAAGTACGGGGGCGTATAATATATAGAAGTATAGTTTACCGTAAAAGTTAGACTATATACTTTTAGAGGGTTAAACGATTCCCTTTTATATATTAACCCCTAGTCTTAGTACTTCTAGTCCTATATTTCCCCCTTAATTTTAGGTAAGCTAGCCTTATACTAAGGTACCTATACTTAGAAGGTATATATACTCGGGATTAGCCTAACCTAAGTAGATAGAATATAGTTTTATTTATCTATCGAGTTAATATCTTACTTTATTCCTTCTATCTACGCTATCGGCTTTGCCTAATACTTATATATATATATCCTAGCCCGAGATACGGAAGAAGAGTCTTATATTTTATCGATAAAGGTGCTTTAGCGGCGGTAGTAAATATAGCTAAAGAAAAACGAGTATATACCTTAGCTAGGGAATTATTAGGGGCTTATATAAGGTTAAAATAGTTTCTAAACTTTTTTCTTTTCCTAAGGGTATTTAAGGATTAGGATATAAGAGGTAAACGATATTAGATAAGGGTTATTACTAAGTATATAATATAGATTAATCTCCCTCGAAAGAGGAAGAAATTAAGTAAGTAATTAAGCCTTAACCTTATCTTTATAGCTATCTAAAAAGTTATATATTATAAATTAAGTTTTAGAGAGGACTTATAGTAAAAACTCTATTAAATAGAAATATAACTTTATTTTAAACTTTACGCTTTTTTACTACGAATTACTAATTTAAGTATTTTTTTCGAAGTCTTAATATATTAATTAAATAATCCTAAACTCTATCTTTTTTATTTTTTAGGTCTTTATATAGAATATTAACTTCTTATTATTTTCCTTATAGAAAATTACTATTTAGCTTAACCCTTATAGCTAGAGACCCCCTTTTATATTAGTTAAAAATATTAGTTACTTAAGAAATTACGCCCCTTAGATATTTACTACGCTTATTTAAGGTATTATTCTTCCCCCGCTAAAGTGCGAAAAGATAGGTAGATTAATATATTTTATAGGATAATAGCTATATACCGGAGATAATAAACGATACCGAGTTCGAAAAGCTTTTTACGCCGCCGATAAAGTCGAATAAGGGAAAGTAGGGAAAGAAAAGGTAGAGAAGGAGGCGAAGGGCTAAAAGCGAAGGAAGATATAGGCGAAAATAATAACTAAGATAAAAGCCCGGATAAAAGCTACGGGTTAATATAAGGGTAAGGGTAAGGTAGCCTTAAAGGTAAAGGACTAATTATACTCTTAGTATAAAAATAGAGGGGGGGGCTTTATATAAGTAAAATAGCTTTTACTTATAAAAGGGGAGGGGAATCTATATAGCGTAAGTAAGAAAACGAAGGTCTTATATTTAGTAAAAGCGACGGAGATAAAGTAAATAAGGCTTAAGGGAGAAAGGTCTTTTTTATTTACTTACTAGCGTTATTATAGAGTTAGATATTAGGGGTAAGGAGGGATAAGCTTATAAGATTTATATATAAGGGGGGGAGATTAAAATAGTAAAAGTAAGGTAATAATAGCTATTTATATAGTTAAATAATAGATAAGATAATAAATTAAACGAAGCTTTTTTTTTAATATATATATATAGTATAAGAGATAAGTAAGGAGAGGGTTTTTTTTATCTATTAGTTTAACTAGCTATCTTTATATCTTTTCCTACGATTAGATTAAAAGATAAAGTATAAAGTAATAATTTAAATACGATATTATTATTATTATAATTTAATTTTTTCTCTTCCTTATTAATATTCGATATATAAGCGCGAGTTACTATATATACTCGAAATAGCTAGGTCTAGTATAAGGCTACGGCTTATAAGGAAAATAGCTAGCTATTTAAGATACTAAACCTAACCTAAGCGCTATATAAAAACTATACTATTATAATAATAGCTAGGTAGGAAGCTATTAGCTAATATAATATATATATATATATATATTTATATATATTACTTAGTAAGTAGGTAATATTAAGAGAGGTACTTTATTTTACTAATAACTTTATTACGATAATACGATATATAGCTTTAGTAGCACTTTTAAATTAAACTGTTAGGCTATATAAACGGGCTAACTAGTTTTAAGCTATAGCCGGTTAAGGTATAGACTATAGGGTAATTAAATTATAGGAGTAATCTAATTAGGTAGCTAATAAAGAAAGGTATCGTAATCCTAGGTTTTTATTAATTAATAGAAGAAAGCACGTAAGTAAGTACTAAAGTTTATTTAAAATAATAAAGCTATAAAAAAGGTATATAGAATTAAGGGTTAAGGATAGAAATACTAGAAAAATAGTAGAGGAGGTATTTAGGGGTAAGAAAACGTAACTTTTAGATATTAGTAAAAGAATAAAGGCGGCGTAGATTAGTAATTCGAAGCGTAAATATATAAATTTAGGAGATTTATCGCGCTACGTAAAAAAATCCTCTCTTATTAACTTAACTTTATTTATTATCGTTATAAAGGCGTAGAATCTTCGTTTTTTTTCTTCGTAATTAGGATTCTTATATTCTTCTACGTACTAAGGGTTATCGAGATTTATCGCGCCGCCTAAAAAAATTATCCCTTCGTTAACTTCTTTTTATTTATCGTAAGAAACGGCGTAATAAGATAAAATAAGATAATAAGGAGAGGGTTATAGCTAAAGAGTCGAAGAGAGCCGTGACTATTTACCTAGCTCTTAATAACCCGGATATTACGGATTAGAGACGAATTACTCGCCTTCTTAGGATATCTAACTAAATATAAGGGATTATAATAGCTAGTCGTAGAAATATAGTTAATCTATACGGGGAATATAAAGATAAGAGTATACCCCGGCCGTTTTATAAATATATTAAAGTTACTAGGGCCTTTAGAGATCGATATACTAATTATATCGTTATAAGAAATCCGTGCTATAAAAGCGTATTAGAGTCCTCTAATTCCTTAAAAGGGAACGGTTTCGATATCTATTTAGAGGCTTAGAAGCACTAAACGCGTCCTAGTAGGATATATAATAAATAGCTAAAATTATAACGGCGCGTAAGGAGGGGTATAGAAAATAAATATTAATAAAATATAATAATAAAAGAAGTTACTAAAAATAAAGAGTCTTAAATAGTAAAAGTATACTATAATAGCTTTTATAAGGAGACTATTACTATAATAAGGTAATAAAGAAGCAAAATATATATATATAAGTATAATAATAAGGAGGCTAAGCTTAGGCTACGTAGCTACGGGGGAAGAAGAAGGGGCCCGCTAGCTAGGTTATATAAGTGCTTGCTAGGTAGCTGCCTATATATATACTATCTATAAGTATTTATCGGGTATACTAGATAGCGCGGATAGAAGAAATATTAAGATATAAACTTAATAGATAAATAAAACTATATTCCGTCTACTTACCTAAGTTAAGCTAATCCCTAATATATATACCTTCTAAGTATAGGTATCTTAGTATAAGGCTAGCGTACCTAAAATAAGAGGGGAAATATAGGAATAAAGGTACTAGGAATAGGGGTTAATATATAAAGGAGAATCGTTTAACCCTCCGGAGGTATATAATCTAACCCTTATAGTAAACTATACTTCTATATATCGTATATACGCCCTTAGTACCCTCTTTATTACCCCTAATATATACCCTCCGGGGATAGGGAAAACTAGACTTAAAAAAGGAGAAACTATTAGTGCTAAAAAAGAGGCAGAAAGCCGAGGAAA
This sequence comes from Ophiocordyceps camponoti-saundersi (nom. inval.), assembly GCA_003339415.1. Lineage (NCBI taxonomy): Eukaryota > Fungi > Ascomycota > Sordariomycetes > Hypocreales > Ophiocordycipitaceae > Ophiocordyceps > Ophiocordyceps camponoti-saundersi. Next base: position 27,002 of record PDHQ01000186.1, on the reverse strand, counting down.
AAACACTAAAGCTATAAGAGAAAGGGAAGAAAAATAATATAATATTAAAAAAAAAACTCGAAAAATCGAATAGCAGGTACGTACCGGTAGTATATACTACCGGTATAGTAATCTAATAAGCTTATTAGTTAAACTATCGGTAATAAGTCTACTAGTTTTAAAAGCTAATTAGTTAGTTTAGGTTAAATATAAGAAGGTACCGAAGTATATTTTAAGTAAGTAGTTTAGAGAATTATTATATAAATTCTTTTAGCGTAAATAGAAAATAGTAGAAAAATATAAGAAAAGCGTTTAGAAGGAAAGAATCGTAATTTTAAAAGTTAAAAAAGGAATAAAAGTATAAGAAATTAGTAATTTAAAATATAAACGTATAAAAATTAGGATATTTATTATATTACGTAAGGAATCCTCTCTTATTAAGTTTACTTTATTTACTATTATAAAAATATTAAAATTTTCGTTTCTTTTCTCGCGGTAGTAATTTACGTTTTCTTCTAAATCTTATAAAATATTAAGATTTATTATATAGCCCGAAAAATACTCTTATTATTAACTTTACTCTATTTATCGTAAGGAGAGGGTAAAATCTTTAGTTTTCTATTCTCGCGGCCGCCTTTTAGGTATTCTTCTATATCCTAAGGGTTATCCTTTCCTCGAAATCGTAAAATATCCGCGTAGTAGACTCCCGCGGACGTAGATTTCCCGGGATCGCTATTTAGGAGGATTAAGAAAACCGTTAGGGAGGAGGAGATCTTCTATAGCTTAGAAACGATATTAGCAGACTCTGCTACAAGGCTTAAGTATCGTGCGATAAATATAAGTTTATTAAATAGTTATTCGGGGAAAGCGAAAGATATTAAGAAAAAATAAAATAGTAAGGAGAGGGTAATAGCCTTACCTATAAAGAGGAACTTAAATATTACTATACTTTTTAATAATTAAAATAATATAAATAAGAGATATATTATTAATATTCTTAAGATACCTAACTAAATATAGGGGATTATAGTAGCTAGTTATAGAAAAATAGTTAAACGATATTATAGATATAATAATAAAAGTATACACTAAGTATTTATAAATTATATTAAGGTTATAAGGGAGTTTAAAGATTAATATACTAATTATATTATTATAAGAACTTTATATATTAGGAATAAAGGTAAATCGCTAAATTACTTAAAAAGAACTATTTAGATATCGAATAAGGGCTTAGAGTAGCTAGCCGCGTCCTAGTAAGATATATTATAAGTGCTTAAGGTTATAAGGTAGCGAAAGGGGGAGTATACTAAAAGAATATAAATAATAAGTTATAATAAGAAAAGTGCCTAAAAGGGAATCTTCTAAGAATCTTAAAAATATACTATTTATAAGTATTAAATAAGCTAAGTAAGGACGCGTTTTATTACTAAATTACCGCGCACGATACTCTTAGATTATATTATAAGGTATATATTAAAAATCTCTCTAAAAGTTTAGCTTTTTATACGCTAGGTCTCTAAGTAAGTAAAAAAGATAGTTAGGGTATTAAGATAATATTTTAAGTATCGTTATTTAGCGTTTCGATTAGTATATAAAAGCTATATATTTAACTAGTAAGGAGGCTTATTATACGGTTAGCAGGACTCGGTTATATTTATTAACTTATCTAACTATTTAATAAAGTATATTTCTTTTTAACTACGGGCGCGCTATATCTTTACTTTTATAAGGAGTTATATTCGGTATTAGAAGATAAGGCGTTATAAACTTATCTATTAATAGCGATTATTATAGGTTTTTTATCGCTTATTATATAGTAGTTTAGAGGGGAATCTATTATATAACCTACCTTATAGGTATCCCTCTTACTTAGTTAGCGCTGCTAGCCCTTTTTAAGGGCTTAATTTAGCGATATAAACCTAGCAGAGTTATTATCCTAGTTATAATATTAGGAATATTAACACTTTTATTAGTGCTACTATTACCTTATAATAAAATTATAATAATAATACGTACCTTAATCGTTATTATTATATAAGTATAATATACTTAGAAAGTATTATATATATATAAATTAAAAGGTGCTTCCTTTATAGCTTAAAAGTAAGTATTAGTTTTATAAGTAATAACTAAAAATCCTAAAAAGGAAACGATCGCTATAAAATAGTTTAAGGTATATAGCTAAGCGGTAAGATTATAGCGTTATTATTTATACTCGCTACTTATAAAAACTATACCGTTCTCTACTATATTTTTAGATAAGACTTAAGATACTATATTATTTCTATATACTTCTACTTATAGTATTCTCGTAACGCGTAGGTATTATAATCCTAGGTTTTAATTAGTTAGTAAAGAAAAGCACGTAAGTAGGTAGCGAAGTCTATCTAAAGTAATATAGCTATAAAAATAATATATAGAATCGGGCGTAAAAGATAAAAATACTCGTAAAATAATAAAAGAGGTATTTAGAGGGAAAAGATTATAACTTATAGATATAGTAAGGGAATAAATATATAATAACTTAGTAATCGAAGCCGTATATATATAAAATATAGAAATTAGTTATATAGCGTAGAAAAAAATCCTCTCTCCGTTAAGTTTACTTTATTTATTATTAGAAACGGGTAATATTTAGTATTTTTTCCCTCGCGCACGCTTTTTAAGTATTTTATAATTTCTCGAAGGTTATTATTATATCGAGATCGCGAAATATTATCGTCTAAGACTTATATAGCGGTAAATTTCCTAGGATCCCCGTTCGGGTAGATTACGAAGAGCGTATATAATAGGAAGCTTTACTATACGCTAGGAACGATATCGGCAAATTCCGCCGAGAAACTTAAGTATTATATAATAAACGTAAATCTAGGAGAAATTCGTTTCGGAAAAGCGGGAAATAATAAGGTAAAATAGGACTAGGAGAGCTAAGTAATAGCTATGCCGCTAAAAAAAAATATAACTCTTACGGTAATTATTAATAACCCGAATAATATAGATTAGATATATATTACTCGCCTCTTTAGGTAGTGCGACTAAATATAAGGTATTATAATAGCTAGTTATAAGGAGGTAGTTAATTAATACTACTATTATCGTAATAATAAGGTGCCCTAAGCGTTTTATAATTATATTATTATATATAGGGCGTTTAGGAACTAATACGCTAATTATATTATTATAAGGAATTCCTATAATAAGAGCGGGTTTTCTAAATTATTAAACGGAACTATAGCGAACTTTATTAAGATAGCTAAAGCTAATAAGCACGTTCTAAGATAAAGTATAGTACGTTACTAAAGTTATAAGGTAACGTAAGTAAGAGTATAGAAAGGAAATATAAATAGCGAATAATAATATAGAAAATTGCTAAAAGGGAATTATCTAAAAATCGTAGGGGCGTATTATTTAAGCGTCTTAAAATAAAGATACCTCTATATATCGGGCGCTTAGAGTACCCTGCTTATTAATCGCGCCCGCCTTTAGAAATATAATTATAAGGTTAAGATAGGTAACTTAGACGTTTAGCTTCTCGCTCTCTTCCCGCACGCTAATAGTCTTAATCGCACGCCCCGCTACCTCGCGCGCTTTAAGCAGCTCGCTTACGTATATCCGGAAAGATATATACGCGATAGATAGCGCTAATAACTAAGCCTAGCCGAGGAGCAGCCGCTCGTAGTCGCTTATTATTTATAGGGCGTACGCGTTAAGCGTGATTATCTTATAAATTTTAACTAAAGCCTTCTTCTTCTTTTTTATTATACTAGCTATTTACTACTAGAGCCGGGCTCCTTATTAAAGCTAGGTTTAGAGTAGAATAAATAAAGCGGGTAGGTAGCTTATAAGATTTTCTTAAGCGCCCTGAGACCGCCGCCGCTAATTTAAAGTTCGGCGTTATTTTACTCTCCTTCTATATCGCTTATATTCTCTATCGCTTAGTTATCGCTTTTTTATAATTTTAAGATAACGTTATCTATATTTATATCGCTATCGATAAGAGTAGCACCTCCGTTATCCTTATCTAAGTACGGATAAGCTATATCGCTATTTTTATCTTAAAAAGTAACTAGTTAAGGCTAAGGCTAAATTTCCGCTTTTACGCGTTAATATTAAGTATTTTATATTTAACGATATCCCGCACTTTATATAATTTAGTTACGTTCTTAACCGGATTATTAGCTATCTAATTACTACGATATAAGCCGCTAATATTAGCTAAGTTATTAATAACGATAAATACGCTATACTTTTTAACCTTATAAACGTTACTAGCTATAAGGTAACTATTACTAAATTTAATAATTACGCGCTATAAGTATCCGCTACTATTACTTATAAGATATATATTAGTATATAGTTATAAAACGTAATATAATAAAAGGAAGGCTAGCTTTAGAGTTTTATAATAGTAGCACCTAGACTATTTCTTTAAGTAAACTATTTCGCTTAGCTTTTTTAAACGCTAGCTTTTTATTAGAAGAAGGAGATAATTTATTTTTTAACGATTTTTTAATACGGATAGTTAGAATATCTTCGACCTTAATATTTAGGAGCGTAATATTATAGAGGTAACCTAACTAGTTATTAGTTATTTTAAAAAGCGGAAGGGGCTAGTTTTTAAATAAAGCTTATAATTAGTAAGTATATAATATAAAAAGGAAGGGAGATAAGGAGAATAAGAAGTATAGCTTATAGATATAAGTTTAGATTATTTTTTAACCTTAGTATTTATCGTTTTTATATTAGGTTTAGTATTATTCTTTTTAAGCTTAATATCGGTTTTAGAGTTTCTTTTATAATATTTAGCTTTTATTTTAATATTTAAATATATAAAATAGAAAAGTTAATAAAGTAATAACTTATTAGATATAGTTAAGTTTTATAAGACCGTGCTATTATCGTAGTTATACGTTTTTAGAGAATAGCGATAGGGATAAGAAAGCGCTATAAGGAGAAAGTTAGAAAATTTAATAAAGAATTTTTTAAGAGGTATAGGAATATTTAATTAGTTAATATAATATAAATATTATAATAGCTATATTTACTAAATATTATTACGGAAAGGAGACGTTAAGTAAATAATAATATTAGTATTATAAATAAAAATTCTAAGCTACGAAGAAGGAGGGAAAAGAGAAAAACCGTAGTAGGCGAAATCCTAGTAAAATAGTTAGGGGTATATATTAATAAAAGCTAGGAGGTAGGTAAAAATCCTAGTAAGGATAAGATAGTAATTCTTAGTTTCTATTAGTATTATTCTAAATAATTTTACGATAAGGTAGATAACTAATATAATATTTAGGTATTTACGTACCGAACCCGCCTTATAAACTTAAATATTAATAAAAGGGACGGGGGAAATAGGAATAGGTATAGGAGTAAGGCGCTTCGCTACGTATTCTAGCGAAATAAAGACTATAAGAAAAACGGGCATTTACTCCTATATTATAATAGGTATAGGCATAGGGAGTAGTATAATTAACCTAAACCTAACTACTAATAGTAAAAGATACTCCTACGTTCCGTCTTACTTATAAAGCTTTTAGGACTATTAAGGGAAATTATAATAGTTTTAGGCTTTTCCTAAAACCGAGTAGTATAATTAGAAGGGAGTATATATCTAAAGTTATTAAACGCCCCTAAGTTTCGGTATTCGGCTATCTTACCGGGGTAAGTAGCTAGAAAGGTTTATAAGAGGCCTTACCGCTAGGTTAAAAAGTTTAAGCGGTATTCCGTAAGGTAGTTAATCCTTTATAATAAGTCCTATTAGCCTTTAAGTAAGGGGAAGGGTTTAACTAGTCTTAAAGATAAAAAATCTACGAATATAGTTAGATTATTATAATATATAATTCTTATAGTATATTCGTAATAGTTAAAGTCGCTAAAGGAGAGGCTATAGTTATAATCTAGTTTATACTAGGATCCGGGTTTAATTAGTAGTAATATATCTTTAATATAGGTCTTATTAATCGCCGAAAAGTCTAGCTATAAGCTTTAAATATATATAATAAGGGAGGATCGTATTATAAAATAAAGTCTTTTACGTTATATACGGGCATATAAGAGTATATACGTATATAAAGAGAAAGGATAAAGAAAAAGAAAAACTCGTAAGTAAAATTATAGTAAAATATATATATAAGGGGATATATTAGTAGAGATATAAGGGGATTATAAGATCGTAGTAAAGATAAATCGTAATTTCTAGTTATTTCGCTAAGTATTATTTATATTTAATTTTACTTTATAAGAAAGTATATCGAGTTTTACGGGAAGTAACCGTATATAGCTAAGTAAATAGCTTATACTAGATATTATAGGGAGTATAGGCTTAATAATAGCATATAGCTAACGTTAGTAAAGTATATAAGACCGCGAGTAAGAAGGTTCGAGGGGTTTATTTTTAGAAATATTTATTAAAAAATATAATTATATACCTAGGCGGGAGTATAACTAAAGTTTATATAAGAAAGAATAATAAATTAAAAATATATTTAAATATATATATTAAAGAAAAGAAAGTAAGGATATATTACGCGTTTAGCGAATATAGGGTAGGAGAAGTAAGTAGAGATAAGTATTATTTATTTATAATAGCTTATAAAAGCGAGCGCTAGTAAGCTTAGTTAGAGTTTAATTTAATATATATAAGGTAGGTTAGACTTATTATTAATATTATCCTTATATACTTTTATTTCCTAAAAGCTATAATTTAATTCTTTTACTAAATTATCTAACTTTTCTTTTTTCTATTATATATATATATAAGGAAAAAAAATATAAAAAGCTATAAAGAGATAATTTTAGTATAGTAAGGGAACTAATAGATTAAGAAAGAAATAATAACTACGTTAAAAAAGGAGGGCGGTTATACTTATTTTAACCTAAAATAATAATTTATATAGAATAAAAAGGGGGTAGTGCTAAATAGTGCTAGTAGCTATACTAATCGTATCTTTAATAGTAGGGCGTTAAGAATACTAAAATATATATTATAAAACCCTATATAATTTCTTTAATACTTTTTTTTATAAGTATAAATACGGAAATATATATATATATTATAGATAGATACTTTAGCGGCGGTAGTAGAGATAATAAAGAAAGATATACGTTAGCCTTACCTAAGGTAAAACGAAGGGCATAGAAACGGTTAAATTAAATAGTTCCGGAACTTTTTTTTTCTTTTTAGAGTTTATAATAATAGGAATAAGAAAGGCGGTTAAGATAAGATAAGAATTATTACGATATTAGATATATAGTATAGATTAGTTTCCGTTAAGGGAGGAAGGAATTAACTAATAATTAGTCCTTAACCTTATTTTTATAGCTATCCTAAAAGTCGTAAATTATAAGTTAAGTTTTAAAGAGAACTTATAGTAAAACTTTACTAAACGGAATTATAACCTTATTTTAAATACTAGAATTTAATACTATAAATTACTAATTTATATACTTCTTTTATAATTTTCTATTTTCGGTAAAATAGTTCCCTCCTTCTTTTCCCTTATTCCTCTTATCTTTATATAGAAATCCGACTTCTTATCGCTTTCTTTATAAAGAATTACTATCTAACTTATCCCTAAAAAGCTAAAGATTACCCCTTATATTATTTAAAGGCTATAGTTAAATAAGAAGTTACGCTCTTAAGGTATCTACTATACTTGCTAAGGGTATCCTTCTTCCCGCGCTAAATTATAATATCGGATTCTAGGATTATTATAATATTATCTTAAGTTAGTTATTATAAGCTAATATATATATATATATATATATATATATTAGAGTTTAGTTTATTATAAAGGAGAAAAAGAGTAAGCGCGTTAGTAAAGGAAGAATATATAGGGAGTAAGCGTAAAGTTATATAAGGGGGGGGAGTTCTTAGATAACGGTAGTTTTTAGAGATAAGAGTAAGGCTCTAGCTATAGTCGATTTTATAAGGTAGAAGTTATCTAGTAAAGGGCAGTTCGACGGCGGTAATAGTAATACCTAAGGAAGGCAGGCGCTATACGAATATAAAATACTAATAGAGGCTTACGCTAAGATAGATTAAATAGTCGTTAGTATTTTTTTATCTCCTAATACCTTATATAGATAAGGGTAATAAAAGGCGCCTAAGATAAGATAGCGGTTATTATAAAGTATATAGTGCTATTTAGTTTCCCTCGAGAAAAGAAGAATTAGGCTAGTTATTAGCCCTAAAGCTTATTTTTATAATATTCCTAAAAGTTATATATTATAAGTTAAGTATTAGAGAGGGCTTATAAGTAAAACTTTACTAAACCGAATTAGAGATTTACTTCGAACCTTAGACTTTTATATAGCGAGTAAGTAAGTTAACCGTTATTATAAAGTTTTAAAAATTTAGTTAGATAATTCCTATACTTTTATCTCTCCCCTTTTTATCTTTATATAGAAAATAAATATATTATCGCTTTTATAATAAAGGATACTAATTAAGCTTATTACCGTATACGGTATAGCTATATATCCTAATATATATAAGTTAAAGATAACGGTTACGTAAAAGAGTATATAGATATTATAGGTATTTACTATAGAGTAAACTCGACTATATAGTTTTTATTTTATAGCTAAAGTATATTTATAACTACTATTAAAATATATAGCTTTTAAGCTAGTAATAAAAGAATTTTATACTATTACTTAGAAGTAATAATTATTACTATTTATATAAAAATATTATATTAATTATTAATATATTAACTATTAATACTTTTATCGTTAATATTTTTATTATTAGTATATTCTTTTTATAGTTTATTAGTAGATATTTTATTAATATCTAGTTACTTATTATAAGTAACTAAGGTTATAGAATATCGCGTAAACGCCGTAATAATTAAGTCTTAGTTAGGACTTAGATCCTTAGGGGGTAAGCTAGTTTTCTTCCTCTTATCGATTTTTACGGCTTTAATAGTAAGCTTCTTTATACGGGTAATCCGAGCATAAGCTTTCGTCTTCTCTTTCTAGGAATCTTCTAATTCTTCTTAATTTATTTACCGTTACTTTGCCCTTTTAGTATAGAAATTTCTTAGTATTATATTCTTTATTTTATAAACCTAGCGGGCTTTTCGTAATATTATAAGTAGGTATAATAGCTTACTTAATATAGAGCGTTATTTAAGCGAAAAAAGGATAAATTAGTATTAGTCTTTTAGTATTTTTATAATAAGGGGAGGTATAGGAATAAAAGATATATCGGGTAGCGAGTATATATAAGTTACGAGGTAATATTATATATATATATAGGTATCTATTATAGTAAGATATTTTATAAGAAAATATATTAGGGTCTACGCGTAAAATTATATTAAGGTAATAAAAATAAATATTATTTATTATTAAGATTATAATTATAATATAAGGATAATAATAAAAAGGCGAAATATAGAAGGGAGAATAAAGGAACGTATTAGAAGGAAAACGAAAGTAAAAGGGAATATATAATAAGGTAGGGGCAGTATAAAGTATTAAGATTATTATATAAAGTTTTATCTAGTTAGAATATAAGTTTATAACTAGCTCTTATATATATATATATAGTAATTAGAGAGAGAATTAATAATATTATAAGTAGGGAAAATTATAAGTTATATTATAACTAGGGAAAACTATAAGTTATACTATAAGTAGGAAAGATTAGGATATAACTTATAAATTTATAATAGAATAAAAAAAAAGATAGGTAGTAAGGCGAGCGTATATAGGGTATACTAAGGAAGAGAGATAGCGATATTAAGAAGAAATAATAAGTATAAGAGTACGTAAGTATAAATTATAAAGGATACCTTTAAGGATTATATTAATAGCAAATTAATAAACTATAATTAAGGAGTTATTAGGTATTTTATAGTAACGGTAGCAGAGATCCTTAAAAGGGAAACTATATTAGCTTTATATAGGGAGCTATTAGAGGCTTATATAAAATTTAATTAAATAGTCTCTTAACCTTTTTTTTTATTCTAAGAGATCTAAGTATTAGAATATAAAGGGCGGTTAAGAGAGGATAAGGACTATAACTAAGTATAAAGCGTAGATTAGTTTCCCTCGGGCTAAGAGAGAGGAAGGAATTAACGAAAAATTAGCCCTTAACCTTATCTTAATAGCTATTAAAAAAGTCGTTAATCGTAAGTTATATCTTAGAGAGGAGTTATAATAAAACTTTACTAAATAGAATTATAGCTTTTTTTTTTAAATATTATACTTTTATACGATAAATTACTAATTAAAACTCTATTCTTAAAGTTTTAAATACTTTATTAAATAGTTCTCTCTTCTTTTTTTCTTATTTCTTTTATCTTTATATAGAAAATCGCCTTCCTATTATTTTCCCGATAGAGAATTTCGATCTAGCTTATCCCCTTATAGCTAGAGATCCCCCTTATGCTAGTTAAAAACTATAATTACCTAGGATTAGGAGTTACGGTTCTTCGTATATAAGTATCTAGCTATTTACTTACTTAATCGCACTACTTTAATACGCTATAAATAGCGAAGCTTATTTAAGCTCCCTTTTAAAATAGCTATAATTATATAATAGAAAGTTCTCTTTAATCTTAATTTTTATTTCGGATTTGCGATATCTTTATACCTTTAGCTATCGAGCATATTTATTATAAGAAATATCCTTCGTAACTAATAAGATCCCGTTAACTAAAGAGCATATTTTAATTATCTAGCCCGGATATTTTTCTTCTACTTAATACTTATCTTAGATTCTATCTATTCGACGAAATACGTTCTTATAAATATTATATATATAATTAATAACTCCTTAACTTAAATATACTTACTAATATTTAAATAAATATTATAATAACTTAATAAAACGCTTACTCTAAACCTAAGTATAAAGGAAGAATATACTAATAAGAGGCTATAATATTTAGCTATTATAACTTTATAAGCTATTACTAGTATATAACTAAAGCCTACTAAGGTATTACTAGTTAATATAAACTTATTACTATTAATAACTATTAACTACTACCTTATAAGAGATTACTAAGCTTAAATAAATAACTACTTTAGAAACGCTTAACTTTAGCGATAATTAACTTAAAGATAATAAGGATATAATAATATATAAGTAATATACTTACTTAAAGAAGAAACGTTAAAGCTATCGCTTAAGCTACGATATATTAATATTTATTAATATTAATTAGGAGGGCAGATTTAAGAAAAATAATATTAAGATTACTTAGATTTAAACTTTCGATATAGTTAAAGATAGTTTTATAAAACCTTTTTAAGGATAATTATCTAGGGAGTTCGAAACCGAACTTATACTTAGAGGTAAAGTTATCTAACTCCTAGTTATTAATATACTTCTTTTTTATTATTATATTTTTTTTTTATTTTTACTTATATTTTATATTATTATTTACGTAAATATTATTTTTATATTTACTATATATTATTTTTCTTTTCTTTATATAAAGGAGAAGTTATTTTCTAAACCGATATCTTTTCTCCGCGTTTACCTAAGCTTACTAGGCCGTAGTTAAAGTAAAAAGGTATAGTATACCCCCCGGCTACTATATAAAGTGCTCGAGATACTCTAGTAAGAGGAGACTAACTTACTTATTCGGAGGCTCGGGGGAATACTCGAGTTTTATAATCTCTCTATCCTTCGTAATATTATCGTTATCGGCGATTATATTAGCAAGCTATACTATTATTTTAGCTATTTTTATTAAACGCTAGAAAGAATATTATCGCCTAAGGCTAGCTTATAAATAGCTTATATAAGCACTATATTAAAAGCTAGGAAGCGATATATAATATTAGAATAGATATACTTTAGTTTTTAGATAGCTATACTTTTAGTAAGGCGTAGTATTCTAATTATTATAACTTTATATAACTAAGGCCTTAAAATATATATAGCTATATATAATTTAAATAGCTACTAGCTAAGTAAATATAGTAGTTTTAGCTAGAAGAATAATATTTCTTATAAGTAGCGTAAGTGCCTATTATTCTAATATCTATAGAAGAAGAAAAATATATTATTTTAGGTTATATATAAAATCTGTAAGCGAATACTTATATTAATACTAAAAGCGTTTATTATAGCTAATATTAGCGCGTATATAGTTAGAATCTTAAGAAGGTAATAACGCCCTTTTAGTATATTATAATTAAAAGTAAAAAAAAATTCTATATTTCTTTTCTTATAAAAGAATTTATATAAGAAAAAAAAAAGAGGAAAAGGATAAAGGAAGAAGGAAGAAGAAAAGAGAGAGAGGAAGAGAAGAGGGCGTTTTATACCCTGCTTAGATAACTTATCTAGCATAACTAATTTAATAGGTATAAAAAAGTAATAAACAGTAATAAGTTTATCTACTAAGGGATAAGAAAAGTAGTAAATAGGTTTATCTTAAGAATAGCAGTTAATAAGTTTATACCTTATAAGATAAGAATAGCAGTTAACGGTTTTATTCCTTAGGGGAGAAGAATAATATTTAATAAGTTTATCCCTTAAGGGATAAGAATAGTAATTAACGGTTTTATACCTTAGAGGATAAGAATAGTATTTAATAAGTTTATCCCTTAGGGGAGAAAAATAGTATTTAAGAGGTTTATCCCTTAGTAGATAAGATAAGCAGTTAATAGGTTTATCCCTTAAGGGATAAGATAAGCAGTTAATAGGTTTTTATTACGCTAGTATTACTACTTAGTACTAAATACTAGCGCGGTAAATAGGTAAATATAAGAAATATAAAAGTATTATTCGGATAAATTTACCTAAATAGTTAAGCGATATAATAACTAAGACTATATATCCCTTAGCTTATATATAGATATTATACTATAGTACGTTTTATAAATAGTATTTTATAAATTATATCTAAATATAGGAACTCCTAAAAATATTACGATATATAAAGAGCTATTTTAAAGCTATCCGGGTAATAAGTTTATAATTAAGCTTACGAAGGAATATAAGTATAACTATAAAACCCTTATAAAGGAACTAAAAGATAATTTAAGATTTCTCTTATAGAAGAAGTAATAAAGAGTTATTATAAACTAAGCCGAGGATATAAAAAATATATAAAGTCGAAGTAAGTAGAATTCTTATTAGCTAAAGATAATAGTAGCTAATTAATCTCTTTCTAATAGCTAAGGGAGAATATTACTAGCTATAGAAGAAATATAGCGGCTATTAACTAAGATACTATTAGTAAATTCGTTTTTAGGTTTATTATTTACTTAGCTAATTACGCTATAAGAGACGAGATATATTAAGAAATCGTTCTTAAACCTATTCTAATTTATTAAGTTTATTAGCTACCTTAAAATAGACTATCGCAGAACTTTAAAAAAGGGGTATTAACGAAGGTATAATAGCTAGCGTTATCCGGATTTCGGTTTCTTAAGCTAATATACCGTAAGTATAGGATAAAGTAAACGATAAATTCGAATCCCTCGTCTCTATAATTATATACGCCGGTAAGCTAATAGTATACCGATATAGTTCTATGCTTTTAAAAATACTAAATAAGATTAACTTTAAAAGAATAGTTTTTAAAGATTATCTTAAAAAGTTCTATTAAGCGGAAGATAGATAGTAGTCCTCTAACTTAGATAATTAGCTTCTATAAGGGAAAATACCCCCCTCTATTAAAACTACTACCCTCCTAGCTAGGGAGGAATTTAACGCCGAAATAAATAAGAATTAGGTTTTAAGTACTAAAGCCCTTAATTAAATAATTTTAAGGAGTTATATATCTCTTAGTAACTAAATTAATAAAGCAGTTATTAGGGACGGTCTCTTCGATATTTAAACTAAGCTAAAAAAAACACCTTTAAAGTTTAGCTCCCTTAGATTACTAAAGTAGAAAAAGCCCTTTATATTAAAACCGTCTTACGGTTATTATATAGGCTTTAAATACCCGTAACCTTTCTTACTTAATATCTACGGGGAGGAAGGGGAAAGTATTTTAATTTAGATAATATACTTAAACGAAGGTATAATAACTCTTTTTTATTTTAACTTCTTTACCGGACCCTTATACTTATAATAAATTACTTTACTTTAATTCTAGGACTTTTCGAGCCCGCTCCTTAATATTAGGCTACTTATTACCCTTTTTAAGCTCTAAACCGTTATTTAGGAACGGATTCGGTATATCCTTAATTAAGTAAGGCGTAACTTAAGGATTTAGATAGTTCTCATATATAACGGAGTTAGTAAAAATATCCTAGCTACCGATAAAGTAACTTACTATCTATAAGGCCTTACTAATCTCTACCTTATAAGTATACTTAGAGTGCTAACGCTAATTATAGATAGCCGCCTTAATCTTATTCTAAATATAATTAGAATAATTATAACCCTCTTAGCTATATATCGAAATATACTTATAAAATAGCGTTAATATATATTCCCTATAATAAGTAATAGTTATTATTTATAATTATAAGTAATAAGTATATAACCTCGGGTTACGTTAACTAAAAATTAAGATAAAAAAAGCCTTATAGTATTTAGGGCGTTTCCCTTAAATTAAATAGTTAAAAAAAGAGCCCTTTAGGTGCGCGATCTTAGTTAGGATATAAGTAACTCGGGGTTCCCCTAGCGTCTTCTCCTAGTACTCTCTCTTTCTAGCTTTAATAAAGTAATAAAGAAAAAACTTAAGAGGAGACGTAGTACTTATTTCTATTTTAATAAAAGCCGGGGCTTCTTAAGGAACTTTCTCGCGGAAAGCTATCTTAATAAATATAGGAATATTAAAATACCTAATATTAACGCCTCCCTTATACTAAATCTTAAGGTAAGCGTAAATCTAAGTAAAGAAAATTAATTTTAATATCCGGAACTATTTAATTAAAATATTTACGCGTATATATTTAAGGTAAGGAAGAGTTTTTAGCGCTATATAGCCTTACTAGCCTAGGCTTAATAGGACGCTTATATCTTCGATATTTAATTTACGTAAGATAAGGTTATAAACGTTAAGGAGACGTTTCTTTTTCTCCTTAATTATCTCCTTTTCTATTAACTTAAGCGCTATTATAATTAAAGATTCTTATTACTATTAACGCGTCTAAGTTAAGTAAGTAAAAAAAGAAAAAAAAGAGAGGGAGAGGATAAGGGCGATATAAATAGTAAGCTAATAACTATTTATTCCTAATTAAGAAGGAGCCCTCCCCGCTCTTCCCTTCGCGATATTATAATACTAACTAAAATATAAAGTAATAAGCCTAAGAACTAAGGTAGCGAATAATAATAAAATAAAGTAACGCGTTTTTCCTCTTTTCCTATATATACCCTTTTTTTCCTTTAAACTAACTATTTATTTAATAACTAAGCTATATTTAGCGTACTATTATTATAATTAAAATATATTATAGATTTAATAAACTTAAACTATAAGCTTAGTAAGAAAGTAAACTTTAAATTAGAAGGGCTATTTTTTAGCGAACGAAATAATAAGTTTACTATTATAGCGATATTTTATAATAGAGTAATAATAAGGCCTACGTCGCCTAATCTCCCTTTCTTAGCGGTAACTCCTAAGCTCGCGCGAACCCTTAAGTATAAATAGCCCCCTTAGTTTATAAGATAAATAGTTTAGCTAAAAGAACGCGTTAAGCTTTTTATAGATATAATTAAATACTTATATATATTTCGAGCTAGCGAGGAGATTGCTAATATTATCCTATTTAATAATATCTAAAATTAAAATAGCTACGTAGATAATATAAGGCGTTTTATTTTTAGAGTATAAAGACGATTATAAGTAACTAGCTTTAAGCTAGGAGCTATAATAAAAATCTTAAATAGGGGAATCTAAAATAAAGTGCACCTATTTATAATTCCTATAATAATTACGATACCTATTACTATAAATAAAACTACTAATATACTATTTAAGAAGAAAGTTTATTATATTATACTTAAGTTTAACTTTAAGTAGGAAGTAAATAGTTACCCTTTTCTAAGTAATATAGTTAATTTTAAAGTAAATAGGACTAATATTAAGTATTATTAGGGTAGCTTCTTTTAGGATTAGTAAGCCTAAGTATTTTATTTTTTCGACTTGATAAAGCTAGGGTAAGTGCCTTAATCGAAAAAAGTAATAGCTATATAGAAAGATATCTTAAGCGAGTTTTAAGGGGACTACCCTTTTAATTTTATTATTATTCTTAAGACGCGATAAAAAGGAGAGTACGAATACGGATACCTAGCCCTTTTTATACTATAATACTAAGCCCGTAGCTTTATCGGTTTTAAACTTAATATATATATTAATAGCTTATTAAATAAGCGAGGATTAAGCGTTAAATAATTTAGAGAAGATCTCGAGACCCCCCCGGATTCCCGTATTCTCTTACGAGACTAAGCTATACGAACCGAGGATAGCGACGGTAATAACTATAACGAATTAATCGCTTAGATAACTAGTAACCTATATGCTATTAGGGCGAATAAACTAAGTATTTAAAAATCGGAATAGTTTAACTTCTTAGGAAATAGTTATAGATTTAAACTAAGGAACTAGGAGGGCGGCGAAGATCTCTTAATAAAGCTAGAAATAAGCTTAACGATATTTAAGGGCCTATGCCCCGAGGCTACCGTCCCCTATTACCAGATCCTTAGAAAATACCGAACTATTACGCTTAAGACTCTTACTAATAACTCTATAATAAAGAGCTATATTATAATATTATACTTAGGCGCTACTAAAGTTAGAAGATAGCCTTAGGGAGATCGGGAAGAACTATAAAGGATTAATATTAATAACTTTAATAGGGGCGAAGGGGCCGGGGATAATAAAGCTTTAAACGAGGAAAAGGTTAGGGAGGAAAATAATAAGGACCTTCCTAAAAATAAGACTATAAAAGGCCCGATAAATAATTAAATAGTTCCGATATCTAGCTTTTTATCTTCTCTTAGATTTAAAGACCCCCTAACTTTAGAAGGACTTAGATAAGAGATAAGCGCTATAAAAAATACGAGGAAGGAAGATAAGGTAACTAAGGCGCCTAATAACGCTATAACTAAAGAGGAAATAACTAGGATAAAGAAAATAATCTCTTAGGAATTAACGGGCATATTATAGCCTAAAAAACTTACTACGGGGAAGAAAATACTTATAAGATTAAACCCGGCCCCGATATAGCCGGCTTTCTCTCTAAAGCGTAGCGCGAGGACGAAGAAGTTAACGAAGCGTAACTATTTAATTAAAAACCCTATATTATAGAAGACGGCCCCTAAAAGAAAAAGGGAGGAAAAAGATATAGGAACGCTAAAATTAATACGCTTTATTTATTTTACCTTAGGTAAGAACCTTATAGTCTAGCCTAGCGAAGGACTTATAGCTATAAGTATAAGCTAAGAACTAATTAATTTAAACCTACTTAGCTTTAGGGTTAGAGGGGTTAAGCGTTATAAAAATTATATAACTTAAACTAAGAGTTACGAACTTATATAATAAGGAAGGCATATTATACTTAATACGGCCGGATCTATTATAATATATACCGGACGCGCACTTATTAGAGACTAGCTTTAAAAACCGAAGATAATTCTAATAATCCCGAAAACTAGTTCTTTTATTAGCTTATAGCCCCCGGGGCTTATATACCTTAATATATAAGCTAAGATCGATAAAGCTATCGATAATTATTTAATTAAGTAATAATAGGAGCGAGAGAAGGGACCTAAGAGAAATATACTACTAGCAGGCGGTCGGCGCGAACGCTAGAGTCGATAAATCTAAAAGTTAAACCTTAAGGAGAAGTAACTAAAGTTTCCTTTATTATTTCCTTTACTAAGAGTCCTTTCCGCCTTTATTTTATCGCGCTTATACGCACTTTATTTAAGTTATAAGAAAAAGTTAGTTATTACTAAGAAAAAGGGCTAATTACTTATTATTATAGCACGCGCTTAGGGAGGAGTTTAGCGGCGGAGATAGGGACGCCGAAAGAAATATAAGCGCTTACCTTAGCTAGGGAATTATTAGGAACTTATAAAAAGTTTAATTAAATAGTTCCTAAACCCTTTCTTCTTTCCCTAAAAGCTGCTAAGGGTTAATATATAAAGGTAGTTAAGCTAAGATAGGGGCTATTACTAAGTATATAGTATAAATTAGTTTCTTTTAAAAAAGGATAAATTAAGTAAGTAATTAGCCCTTAACCTTATTTTTAAAGCTATAATAAAAGTTATATATTATAAGTTAAGTCTTAGAGAGGACTTATAGTAAAAACTCTACTAAACGGAATTATAACTTTATTTTAAATTTTATACTTTTATATTATAAATTACTAATTTAAATACCCTTTTCGAAGTCTTTAATATTTAATTAAATAGTTTCTACCTTTATATTACTTCTTTCTCTTATCTTTATATAAAAAACTAACTCCTTATTATTTTCCCTATAGAGAATTACTATACGGCTCTTCCCCCTATAGCTAGAGACCCCCCCTTATATTAGTTAAAGATTTTAGTTACGTAAGAAGTTACGCCCTTTAGGTATCTGCTACGCTTACTTAGGGTATCCTTCTTCCCCCGCTAAAATACTATACTAATAACTAGTTTATTAGCTCCGATCTTACTAAGATACTTACCTTAAGATATTTTATTAGTTAATAGAAGATTTAATTTAAATAGAGAGGTTTATTCTTTTTAAAAAGAGGCGATTATAATAGCGAAGTTAAGGCTTAAAATAAAAGCTAAGGCGGAGGCTAATAATAAAATAGCTTAAAAAGCTAAGGGCTAATTTTACTTTCGCTATAAGGATAAAAAGTTAGGGGGGGGGGTTTATATAAGTATCGCTTTTAACCTAACCTTTAGGGGATAAGGAGTATAATAAATAAGTTTATCCTAGAGAGGATAAGAGTAGTTAGGGAGTTTATCTTTTAAAGAATAAGAATAGTAATAAATAGGTTTATAGCTTAGGGAATAAGAAAAAGAGTAGGTAAGTTTATAAGTAAACGGGTTTATCTAATAAAGGATAGGAAAAAGAGTAAACGGGTTTATAAGTAAAAGGGTTTATCTCTTAGGGAATAAGAATAAAGTAAATAAATTTATCCTTTTAGGGATAAGAAGAGTAATAAATAAGAATAAGTTTATACTTAGGAGAAAGAAAAGTAGTTAGCGAGTTTAACCTTAAGGGAGAAGAAGGGTAGTTACCTAGCTTATCTTATAGTTTATAAAAGAAGTAGTTAATAGGTTTCTATAACTTTAGTATTAGTACTAAATACTAGCGTAGTATTTAGCTAAATCTTAGAGATATAGAAATATTACTTAAGTAAATTTCCTATAAGGTTAAATGCTATAATAAGTAAAACTATACGCTTAATAGCTTATAATAGAAAATTAAATTATAGTATATTTTATTAAGATATTTTATAAATAGAATCTAATAATAAGAACTTATAATAATATTATAAGATTTAAGAAGTTACTTTAAAGCTATCTAAGTAATAAGTTTATAAATAAGCTTCCTAGTATAACTATAAATCCTTCGAGAAGGAGCTATAAAATAATTTAGGATTTCTCTTATTATAGAAGTAGTCGGGCTAAAGAGTAATTATAGATAAAGCTTACTATTAAGGATAAACCTAGCAAGCACTTATATAATTAAGCTAGTTTAGCGGGGTTAAAAGGATACTTCCGAAGAAAGGAAAAAGAAGAAGAAAAAGGGAAAAAGGGATAAAGGGGTAATTCCGTATAATTCCTAGAAATTTAAAAGATATAAAATTAAAGGGGCTAAGGGAGGAAGGAATCCGTAGCAGGTAGCCTTACCTTACTAGGTCCGAATACGCTTATAGCGACTAACTTTATATAGAAGGGCTTACGGCTGCCTTAGGTCTTCTTACTAAGGGTGGGAAATCTACCCCTTCTTATAAGTATAAATCTAACCCTTCCTAAGTCCTTTAGCCCCCTCTAGCTAAGCGAATACTAATTAATTAGATCTATTAAATTAGGTAGGTAAGATTAAATAACTTTTCTAAACCTTATAGTCCTAACCGGCCCGTATAACCTGG
Source organism: Ophiocordyceps camponoti-saundersi (nom. inval.) (assembly GCA_003339415.1). Classification (NCBI taxonomy): domain Eukaryota; kingdom Fungi; phylum Ascomycota; class Sordariomycetes; order Hypocreales; family Ophiocordycipitaceae; genus Ophiocordyceps; species Ophiocordyceps camponoti-saundersi. Next base: position 6,989 of record PDHQ01000186.1, on the reverse strand, counting down.
CAGGTCCCTGCAGGCCTATACGGACCGGATAGTCCTATATATTTCCTTAAAACGGTCTTCTTTACGAGGGCTATATATATATATAAGCAGGAGTGCCCGTTACTCCCGCAAAACTAGGAGGCCTTTTCTTCTTTATCCCTATAGCTTGGTAGCTAAGTTAGCTTCTTTATTATTATAAGTATAAAATTATTATACTTATTTATTACCTTCTATAGTAATAGCGCTCTAGTAAGCGCGATTATACCGATAAGATTAAAGATATATTTATTAAATAAGCTATCTAATACTAGTATCGAGGGATCCTAAAAAGGAGTGTACTTATTATTGCGATACCCTCTCGTACGTAACGTACGAAGAGGGTAGATATCTAAAAACTAAATACCTATTCGAACGTATAAAATAATAAATAAAGAATATAAAAAGTAAAGTAGGGAGTTATAAGATAAGAAAGATCTCGTATAAAGGGTCCTTATAACTCGGGTAAGCTGTATATATATTAGGATAAGGCTATAGGGGTAATATAAGGCTACGAGGTATCGTAAGATTCCTTAATAATATTAAGTCTAAGTAAGTAAAATACTTCTTAGCTAAGGATAATAGTAATTAATCGATATCTTTCTAATAGCTAAGAAAGAATATTACCTACTACGGAGTAAATATAACGGGTATTAACTAAGAGATCGTTAGTAAACTCGGCTTTAAGTTCGTTATCTAGTTAGCTAATTACGCTAAGAGAAACGAGATATACTAATAAATTATCCTTAAAGCTATTCCCGTATATTTAGTTTATCGGCTACCTTATATTAAATTATAGTAGAACTTTTAAGAAAATATATTAACGAAGGCAAGAATAACTAGTAGTTTAAGCTTATAATTAGTAGCGTTAAAGAATATAGTAAAGTAGTTAATAATATAACTATAGTAAAAACGCTAGATTCTATTTACTTTAAGGTAACTGCCGATAAGCTATTCGGGGAAATAGGGAAGAATAGTAAAGGCGTTATTATAGCGCGGAAGTATCTAGTATTATACGGCCTACCTTATAGGCCTCCCTCTTAGTTAGTTAGCGCTGCCGGCCTTACTTTTTAAGGCCCTAGCCTTGCTATATAAACCTAGCAGAATTATAGTTATTATATTAGGAATATTACTATATTTATCGAGGCTGCCTTTCGCTATATAAAATATAGGAATAGCTTTTTTAGTACTAAGCGCTAAGTATCTTAGATTTCCTTTAGTACCGAGCACGAAAATAATAGCTACTATAACTATAATTTTTACTTAACTAGCTTAAGGAATACTTAAAGAGAAGTTTATCGATTAGTAGTTAGTACCTTAGAAGCTTAGACTAAAAAAGAAATAAACTGCTAAGTATAAGAAAAGCGGGCTAATATATATAATTAATCTTATAAGCAGTATATATAAGATATACTATATTATATTAGTAGCCTATATAAGTATCTAAGTATATATATATATATAGACTATTTATTAGAGAGGAAAAACTATAAGGCTTAGGGGAAGACCTTTTACTTAATAAGGTCGGCTAGCTTATAAGCCCGATTCGTTACGTTAGAGAGCTTATTTATTATAAGTTATTTATCCGAAGTTACGCCGGTCTTAAGTAGGGGATAACTATACTTCCTTAGTTCCTATCGCACGTAGATATTATCTAAGTTCTAAGTAGTTACGGTACGTATATTAGCAAATACTATAGCGAAGATCTTAAGTTATATTATAGGGGCTTACCTTATAAACCTCCCTCTTAGTTAGTTAGCGCTGCTAACCTTACTTCTTAGGGCATAGCTTTATAAAATAAACCTAGCAGAATTATTATTATAGTTATAAGTATTAGGAATTTTAATACCTTTATTAGTATTATTATTAACCTTATAATAAGTTACTTTTATAAAAATACTCTATTACCGTTTTAGTTAGTCCCTAGCCCCGTGGCTATAAGGGTAGTATTAGAAAGGAAGAACCGACTTTAATTTATATAACTATAAGTAAGTAGGATATAATTAAAGGGGTTATTAAATATAGAAGGAAAACTCTAATACGAAGATATATATATTTATTTAAATTCCCTAGTAACGATAAAATAATCCTACTTAGTATATTATTAGCTTAAAAGCTAGTATTTTTATTCTTAAAAGCTTTTCTCTAAAAACTACTATTTTTATATATATATATATATTATATATATAAGGAAGGCCTCCGAGCCTAAAAGTTAGAAGTTAAGCTCTTTATATTTATAATTTATATAAATATATATATAATATACGTACCTATATTCTAACTCTTAGATATATAAATTAATTACTTAGTTTATTCTTTATTTAACGTAATATTTCGATTCTATTAGAATCTATCTAAGATTATAACCTTAGTAAAAGGTAGCCTATAGTCGCTACCTATAAACGGCTTTAAGATAGGTGCTAAGTCCCTTTATAATAGATTTACTTATATATTTCCCCTATCTTGCCTAACCGGAGCTTAGGCGAGTATAACTTTAGCTAAAGAAAGGATTAAGCGGGGTTATAACTTCTACTAAGGTTATCCCGGGGTTATACCGTAAATAGCTAAGCGACTAGCTCGCTTATTAAAAGCGAATATCTTATAAGTAATATTTGCCGAATTTATTAACTTAATCCCTTAGGTATTAGGATATATATTATAAAAAGCGAATATATCTTTCTACTATTATTTACGCGTAATAATATAAACTTAGATAAACGAGGCGATTAGTAACTTTACTAAAAATAAAACTAAGAAGGAATTAATATATATATATATAAAAAAAAAAGATATTTAAATATCCTTAATAGCTAATTAGTTAGTAAATCGTAAGTATAGCCGTAAGTAATATAATTATAAATATATAATATATATATAAGATATATATTTTAGCTTACCTACTTACTTATATAAGGCTATTTCTAAAAAATATATTATCTATTATTATACTTATTATACTTCTTATAGCAGGTCTCTACGATAAGAACTAGCGGAGAAGGTTTAAACCTTATATTAGCGAATTATATTATTACTATAAACTTATAGTAGAAAATAACGAAGGAGAAATAAGCGAAATATTATAGCTATAGCGTATAGCGTTTTAGGCAGAGGAAAAAGACGCGTATAGCGTTTCGGAAAAACGAAAAAGATACGTATAATATTTTAGGTAGATAAAAGAGACGCGTATAGCGTTTCGGATAGACGAAAAAGACGCGTATAGTATTTCGGATAAATAAAAGAGAAGCGTATAACGCTTTAGGTAAACTAAAGAGACGTGTCTTATCTATATCTTAGTTTAAGGAGCGGAAATTAAGTCCTATATTTTATTAACGTAAGTGCGAAAAGATAAGGAGATTAACTATACTATATAAGATAATAATTATATATTAGAGATAATAAGTATTTATCTCTTAGGGGATAAGAAAAGGAGTTAACGGGTTTATCTTTTAAGAATAAGAAAAGTAGCGTATAGCGCTTTAGGTAAATAAAAGAGATATATCTTATCTATATCTTAATCTAAAAAGCGGAAGTTAAGTTTTATATTTCGTTAATATAAGTACGAAAAGATAAGGAGATTAACTATACTATATAAGATAATAACGATATACCTAAAATAATAAATATTTATCTTATAAAGGATAAAAAGAGTAGTTAATAAGTTTATCCCTTAGGGGATAAGAAAAGCAGTTAATAAGTTTATCCCTTAAAAGATAAGAAAAGTAGTTAATAAGTTTATCCCTTAGGGGATAAGAAGAGCAGTTAATAAGTTTATCCCTTAAGGGATAAAAAGAGTAGTTAATAAGTTTATCCCCTAAGAGATAAGAAGAGCAGTTAATAAGTTTATCCCTTAAGGGATAAGAAAAGTAGTTAATAAGTTTATCTTTTAAGGGATAAGAAAAGCAGTTAATAAGTTTATCTTTTAGGGGATAAGAAAAGTAGTTAATAAGTTAATCTTATAAAAGATAATTAAAAAGAAGTAAGCTAACTATCGCGTATAGCGCTTCGGGCAGACTAAAGAGACGCGTCTTATCTATATCTTAATCTAAGGAGCGGGAGTTAAGTCCTATATTTCGTTAATATAAGTGCAAAAAGATAAAGAGATTAACTATACTATATAGGATAATAATAATATACCTAAAATAATAAGTATTTATCCCCTAAAAGATAAGGAGAGTAATTAATAAGTTTATCTTTTAGGGGATAAGAAAAATAGTTAACGGGTTAATCTTATAAAAGATAATTAAAGAGAAGTAAGCTAACTATTACGTATAGCGCTTTAGGCAGACTAAAAAGACGCGTCTTATTTATATCTTAGTTTAAGGAGCGGGAGTTAAGTTTTATATTTCGTTAACGTAAGTATAAAAAGATAAGGAGATTAACTATATTATATAAGATAATAATAATATACCCGAGATAATAGGTATTTATCCCCTAAGAGATAAGGAGAGTAGTTAATAAGTTTATCCCTTAAGGGATAAAAAGAGGAGTTAATAGGTTAATCTTATAGAAGATAACTAAAGAGAAATAAGCTAACTATTGCGTATAGCGCTTCGGGTAAACTAAAAAGACGCGTTTTATCTATATTTTAATTTAAGAAGCGGGAGTTAAGTCTTATATTTCGTTAACGTAAGTGCGAAAAGATAAGGAGATTAACTATATTATATAAGATAATAATAATATACCTAAGATAATAGGTATTTATCCCCTAGGGGATAAGGAGAGCAGTTAATAAGTTTATCCCTTAAGGGATAAGAAAAGCAGTTAATAAGTTTATCCCTTAAGGGATAAGAAAAGTAGTTAATAAGTTTATCTTTTAAGGGATAAGAAAAATAGTTAATAAGTTTATCCCCTAAGGGATAAGAAAAGCAGTTAATAAGTTTATCCCCTAAAAGATAAGAAGAGTAATTAATAAGTTTATCCTTTAAAAAATAAGAAAAATAGTTAATAAGTTAATCTTATAAAAAATAACTAGAGAGAAGTAAGCTAACTATCGCGTATAGCGCTTTAGGCAAACTAAAAAGACGCGTCTTATTTATATCTTAGTCCGAGGAGCGGGAGTCGAGTCCTATATTTCGTCGATATAGGTACGAAAAGATAAGGAGATTAACTATACTATATAAAATAATAACGATATACTTAAGATAATAAGTATTTATCCCCTAAGGGATAAGGAGAGTAGTTAATAAGTTTATCCCTTAGGGGATAAGAAAAGTAGTTAACGGGTTTATCTTTTAGGGGATAAAAAGAGTAGTTAATAAGTTTATTTCTTAGGGGATAAGAAAAGTAGTTAACGGGTTTATTTTTTAAGGGATAAGAAAAGTAATTAATAAGTTTATCCCCGAAGGGATAAGAAAAGTAGTTAATAAGTTTATCCCTTAAGGGATAAGAAAAGTAATTAATAAGTTTATCCCTTAAGGGATAAGAAAAGTAGCTAATAGGTTTATCCCTTAGGGGATAAGAAAGGTAGTTAATAGGTTAGTCCCGTAGAAGATAACTAGAGAGAAGTAAGCTAACTATCGCGTATAGCGCTTTAGGCAAACTAAAGAGACGTATCTCGTCCGTATTTTAGTCTAAGGAGCGGGAGTTAAGTCCTATATTTCGTCGATATAGGTGCGAAAAGATAAGGAGATTAAATATACTATATAGGATAACGACGATATACCCGAGATAATAGGTATTTATCCCTTAAGGGATAAGGAGAGCAGTTAATAAGTTTATCCCCTAAGGGATAAAAAGAGCAGTTAATAAGTTTATCCCCTAAGGGATAAGAAGAGTAGTTAACGGGTTTATCCCTTAAGGGATAAAAAGAGTAGTTAACGAGTTTATCTCTTAAGGGATAAGAAGAGTAGTTAATAAGTTTATCCTTTAAGGGATAAGAAAAGTAGTTAATAAGTTTATCTTTTAAGGGATAAGAAAAGTAGTTAATAAGTTTATCCCCTAAGGGATAAGAAGAGTAGTTAATAAGTTTATCCCTTAGGGGATAAGAAGAGCAGTTAACGGGTTTATCCCTTAGGGGATAAAAAGAGCAGTTAACGGGTTTATCCTTTATCCCCTAAGGGATAAGAAGAGTAGTTAACAGGTTTATCCCCTAAGGGATAAAAAAAGCAGTTAATAAGTTTATCCCTTAGGGGATAAAAAAAGTAGTTAACGGGTTTATCCCTTAGGGGATAAGAAGAGCAGTTAATAAGTTTATCTTTTAAGGAATAAGAAAAGCAGTTAATAAGTTTATCTCTTAAGGGATAAGAAAAGCAGTTAATAAGTTTATCCCCTAAAGGATAAAAAAAGTAATTAATAAGTTTATCCCTTAAGGGATAAAAAAAATAGTTAATAAGTTTATCCTCTAAAAAATAAGAAAAATAGCTAATAGGTTTATCCCTTAAGGGATAAGAAAAGTAGTTAATAAGTTAGTTTTATAAAAGATAACTAGAGAGAAGTAAGCTAACTATCGCGTATAGCGCTTCGGGCAGACTAAAGAGACGCGTCTCGTCCGTATCTTAGTCCGAGGAGCGGAAGTTAAGTCCTATATTTCGTTAACGTAGGTATAAAAAGATAAGGAGATTAACTATACTATATAAGACGACGACGATATACCTAAAACGATAAGTATTTATTCCCTAAGGGATAAAGAGAGCAGTTAATAAGTTTATCCCTTAGGGGATAAGAAAAGTAGTTAATAGGTTTATCCCTTAGGGGATAAGAAAAGTAGTTAATAAGTTTATCCCTTAGGGGATAAGAAGAGTAGTTAACGGGTTTATCCCTTAGGGGATAAGAAGAGCAGTTAATAGGTTTATCTTTTAGGGGATAAGAAGAGTAGTTAATAAGTTTATCCCCTAGGGGATAAGAAAAGCAGTTAATAAGTTTATCCCTTAGGGGATAAGAAGAGCAGTTAACGGGTTTATCCCTTAGGGGATAAGAAGAGCAGTTAACGGGTTTATCCCTTAGGGGATAAGAAGAGCAGTTAATAAGTTTATCCC
>PDHQ01000185.1:0-66839 GCA_003339415.1 Ophiocordyceps camponoti-saundersi (nom. inval.) | reverse complement strand
TTATTTATTTATTTATTTATTTATTTATTTATTTATTTATTTATTTATTTATTTATTTATTTATTTATTTATTTATTTATTTATTTATTTATTTATCTATTTATTTATTTATTTATACGCTAAGGGCCTTAGTAATTTCTAAAGCTTTTATAATAATTAAAATAGGAAAAATCTCTTAAAATAAGGTAAAACCCCCTTACTATATAAATTAAACTTTTATATACTTATATAAAGGTATAGCGAGGGTTTATAATAGTATAATATATAAAGCTTATAGCCTAAAAGTAGTCTTTAATAATATAAAAAAATAAAATAAAGAGGGGAAAGCGGAGAAAAAAAAGTTTATAAGGTATATGGCGAAGGGTAAATAAGTATAAGGTAATATAAAGCGGTATATAGCGGGGTAATATAGCGTAATATAGCGTAAGGCGGAGAAAAAGAAGATTTAAAGGAAATAAGGTAAAAAAGTAAGTTAGCTATCTTATTATCTATTAATAATTAAGAGGGGGGGGGAGTATATTTTTCTTTCCTCCCTCCCTTTTTTATTTCTTTTTTTATTTTATTATTTTTAAAAGAAAATTTATCTCTAACCCCTTTTTTTTAAAACTTTTCCTTTTACTTTTTATAATAAAAAGATAATAATAGTAATTATATAGCTATATATTAAAAAAATAATAATATTATAATACTTAAAATTATTTATAAAAAGCTTTAGAACCTTTTTATATTATATATATAGCTTAACTAGCTAATTATAAAATCTTATATTAAAAATAATAAAAGAAATTATATTATATTATATAATTATATTTCTAGCTAATAAAGCGTATAAGCTTTTATTTAGCTAATTATTATAATTATATAATAGCTTATTATAAATATTAAAAATTAAATAAAGCTAAAAGTAAAGTTAAAAGTAAGGCTAAAGCTTAGAAACTAAAAAAGTTATAAATTTATTTAAATAAGTTATATATAATAGCTATAAAAGCGGCTAAGTATATTAATAAAAAAGAAGAATAAAATAGCTTATAAATAAGTATAAAGTAGAATATAAAGTAAAGAGAAGCGGAGTATAAAGTATAGCTAATAATTATAAGTAAGAAAAAATTTAAGGTAATTTACGCTACGCTTTAAGGTAAAATAAAGCGTTAAAACTTTAACTTATTAAAATAATAATAATAGCTTAAGCTAGCGCTTTAATAAAGGCGGTTACTTTAATAGTCGCCTCTTATACTTTTTTTATTATTATAGCTACTATTTTTTTTAAGAGTTTTATATATTAATCTTATTATATTTTAAAATACTTATTATAAGTAAAAAATAATAAATAAAGTAAATAAGGCGGGGGGCAGAGTAATAAAAATAATAATTATAGCGGAGATAATAATAATTATAAATAATTTAACTATTAAATTAAGAATAAAAAATAATAATAATAAAGTTTAAGGTAGGGGCGGAGATAATAAAAATAATAATAATAAAAGTAATAATAATAAAGTTTATAATAATAATAATAATAATAGTAATAAAGCTATTAATTATTATTATTATTAGCTTAAGCTTTAATAATTTCTTAAAAAAATTTAAGTTGAAAGTTTATATAAAAATTATAAGGGATTAGTTAATAACTAATTATAGCTAAATAAAGGGGCTTATAGCAGATATATCTAAGTCTTTCTAATAGCGCTTAGTTATTATATAAAGTATATAGTTAGCTTAGGAGAAGGGCTTCTCTCTTTTTTTCCCTTTTTCTTTTTAATAGCTTTAATTATAATATTACTTTAGCTTACTTTTATAATCGCTATAGTAAGACCCTTATATTAATTAAAGCTCTTCTTACAACTAACTAAATATAAAAGTAAGATTTTAATATAAAATATTATTAAATTTTACTTATATTAAAGCTACTTATAGCTTATTTTAGCCTTAATTCTTAATTAGCCGCTATATATATTAAATTTATAATTAATAAAGCTATAATTAAAAAGCTTAAGTTTTAAGTTTACTATACTTTTTTATATCTTAACACCTTTTAGTAAATATTCCTTTTATATATTATTATAGCTATAAATTTTTTTTCTCGCTTAAAGCTTTTCTAGCGTATATTTTTAAGTTTTTTAAAAAAAATTATAAAAAGCGCTAAGTAAGTTTTTCCTTAATTAAATAATATTAAAAGCTATTAATATTATATGCTTATATATATAATCTTCTAGTAAGCGTATATACTAAGCTAGCTATTAGATATAATATATAAAAAAGGGAGATAAGCTAGCTACTAATTATAAGATTATAAAATAGCTATTATAAAAAGTATAAGTATAGGTAAAAGTCTTTTAAGAATTAAAATAGTAACTATAAAAAAATTTAAATTTCTACCTAAAGGAATACTAAGCTAATTTATAACTAGGAGCTTAAGGAAGATTTCTTAATATAATCTTAAAAATATTTACCTAAGGGGATTTTACGGTAATTTCCGTATATATTAGTAAAATAGAGATTTTCTAATATACGGTAATTTCCTAATATATAAGGATTTCCTAATAAAATTTAGAGATTTCCTAGTATACGGTAATTTCCTAATATATAGGGATTTTCTAATAAAATCCGGAGATTTCTAGAAGTATATTTTAATATTAAATCTAGTAAAAAACCTTAGTAAAATTCTAAGAGTTATTATAGAGAAATCCTAAGAGGAAATCCTAGTAATTTCCTAAGCGTAAAGGTAATAAAGTTTCTAAGGGAAATCCGAGTAAAATCTTAAAGGGGAAATCCTAGTAAAATATTATAAGAGGTTAGGCGATTTATAGGGGTATTATTATATATCTTATATTAACTCCTTAAGCTAGAAAAAAATTCTAATAGCTTTATTAATTTCTTATATTATTTTAGAAATTATTATTATATTTAAAAGCTTTTTTATATTAATTTTAATAATTATATTTAATTATAGATTAAGAAATATTATTAGGGATTTATATATAAAGAATTAAATTAATTTATATAAGGTAAGAAAAAAATAAAAAAATAATATAAAAATAATAAAGGAGAATTATAGTATATATTAAATATATATAAAAGAATATATATTACGGTAAAAGATATTATAATATTAAGAAAGGAAAATAGGAATAAGAAAGATATAATATAATACGCGGACTAAAAGAATAAAATAAAGGAAATTTTACTATTTTTATTATTTAGATATATAAGTTATAGCGATAATATAAAAGCGAATATAGATAATCTTACTATAAATAGCGTAAGAGATATAGTTTATAGCTTTAAGTATAGTATATTTATAAAAATAAAGGCGTTTAAGATATTAGAAATAATAGTAAAATTAACTATATTATAACTAGTTTACGCTTATTTTTAAGTATATATTATAAGCAGTTTATAGTAAATAGGCCCTAGCTTTCTTATTATAGCTAATATTCTTTCTTTATTTATAGCGTATAGAGTATAAGGATAAATAATATATAACTAATATTATATTATAAAAATATTAGGAAATAATATTAAAAGTATACTAATTTACGGGGTTTTTACCTAAGCTTAGTATATATAAATATCGTTATATATTAATAGTTAAATAATTTTAAAATTTATTATATAATAATAGTTAAATAGATATAATAGCTATTATTTATTAATAGTTAAATAATATAATACGTGCTTTCTATATAAAGCGCGTTATTAATATATTTCTCCGCTATAGTTTATGCTAACGCTATATAAAGAGCTACGAAAAGTCTTAATTTATCGTTATATTAATAAATAAATTAGCGTTAATAAGCTTAATAGTTATTATATACTTAGTATTATTAATAAGTTTAACTAAGCTACCTTTCTAACTATATAGCTTTTTAGTAATATTATTAGAAGCTATCTTTACTAAATTTAAAATATTAAAAATAGGTATATTATTAAAATTTAAAATTATTTTATTTTTAATAATATCGCTCTAAGCTAAAAAGAATATATAATTAATAGTAATAGTTAGAAATAATATAACGATACCCTTACTAGGTAAATATATCTATTCTTTTATATAAATATATAAGTCTTATTAGTTCTTTTTATAAAATTTTAGAATTTTGCTAGAATTATTTAATATTAATTTCTTATTAACGAATATAGCTATTTTATTAATATTAAGCAATATATTCTTAAAAGCGGGGGTATTAAGTAAAATAAATATTAAAATAAGGAAATTAATAATTTATTTATTACTAATATTAAATATTTTCGCTATATAACTTAGGCTAAGGGAAATATTATATTTAATAAAGTATTTATTAAAATAAGTTACTTAAATTAAAGCGATATTTATATTTTAGAATACTAAAGCTTACTTATTATAATATATTATAAAAAAGGTAAAAAAGTATTTAATAACTTAAACTAAATTATTATAAAAAATTACTAAAAAATTATTATTAGCTTTTTTAATATTTTTAGCTTTTAGAATTTCTTAAAATTAAATCGCGGTCTTAGAAACTATTATAAGGGTTTTAAGTTATTAAAAAGTAAAATAAGTTTACTTATTAAAAGTTTTAAGGGTATTTTATTAAATTAAAATAAGAGAAATAATAGAATGCCTTACTAAGGATTTACTAAAGATAGGAGCTACTCCCTTAACTTTAGTCTTTTTTTCTATAGCTACTAATATTATTCTTTTTATTTTTTTAAAATAGTTAATATAAGAGATAATAGCTAAGATTCTCTTAATCTCCTCTAACTTTTCTAATTCCTAATAAATTTACCCGCTAACTAAGCCCTTAATATAATCTTTTATAATTTCTAATAGCGCGTATACGCCGTAGTAATTCTTTCTAAGTTATTTAGATTATAGAAAGATATTTCCTTTAATATTAGTAAGGGAATATAATAGTAAAGGGCGGCTATAGTTTCTTATTAAGGTAGCCGGTATTTTAGAGGTAAAGCTAGCGGTAAAAGAAAATACTATAATAATTTATTAAGTAAAATATCTAAGCGCTATAACTTTAGAAATTTTAAGTAAGGAGTAGTTAAAGCTAAAATATTTATTATTTAAAAGTAAATATTTAAAATTATAATCTTTATTATTAAAGAGTTATTCTCTATTAGCTTATCTTTTTATTTTCTTATTAATATAATAAATATAATTATCTAATTTACTAAATAATAGATTATATCCTTTTTTTTATAATACTTATTTTTAAGCGATAAAAGTTATATAGTTATTTAATTTCTAATTATTAAATTTATAAGTAAGCGATTTAAATAAATACTAAAGTTCCGTAAAATTTCTAAATAGCTAAATAGCTTTTTTAAAGCTTTTAAATATAAGTATAAGGGGAGTATAAATTAATTATTCGTAAAATAACTTATAATATATCTTATTATAAGAATAATAGGGATTATTATAAGAATAATAGGGATTATTATAAAGAGGATTAATTTTAAGTATAAAAGAAAGGAAATAATATAAGAATAATAAAAAGAATTAGAAGATAAAAAGAAATAACTATAAGGGGAATAAAGACTAATACGTAAGAAGATATAATAAAGATAAGTAATATAAAAGGGAATAAGAGAGGATAAATAAAGGAGAGAGGAAATAAGAGAAGAAAGGTAGGAAAATAAAAGGAAATTTAATATAAATAGTAATACGTTAAGTTTATTATTTCCTAAAAATATCACGCGTTTATTACTAGGTAACTTATTTACCTTATTCTAATAGCTAGTACTTTTTAAAAATATTTATATATTTTTTCCTAGTAATTTCTAGCCTAGCTTCTAACTTATTTTTTTTCTTAAATTTTTCGATTATCTCCTTTTATTAGAAGTTCTTTTTAGCTACCTATTAGTTATTATTATTTAAGTATCTTTTCTAATATATAAGGTACTTTATTTAAATAGCGCCTCGCCCTCTCTTAACTTTTCTCCTATTAAGGATTTATTTAATCTTATAGTTATCGGTATTAAGCTTAGGGCTAGGTTATTCTCTTAAAATATTAGCTAATTAAAGTTATATAATTAATATAATAAAATAGATATTTATAAAGTTATCGAGATTTAGTTAGTAAGCTAAATATCTAATTTTTTCGATTACGCGGAAAGGCTTAATTTACTATTCTAAAAGCTTCGCTACTTATTTATTAAGAATAGAATATCCTTTCCTAAGTTTTAGCTAAACCTAATCGCTAAGCTTAAACTTAAGCTTCTAATATTTCTTATTATATTATCTTTTTATCGTAGCTTAAGTATAAGTAATTAAGATAATTACCTTATTTTTTAATATTTCCTTAGATTTAGGGGAAGCTTAATTATTTAAATAACGGAGATTATTATTTATTTAAAATCTAATAAATAACTTACTAAGCATAGTTTTAATAACTAAAAAAAAGGAGTTATTAAGTAAAAACTAAAAAGCTAGTAAGGCGTTAATTTATTATTTTATTAGGAAATTAGTAATAAAAAATCTAAAAGCGATTTCGATAGTTTAGTTTTATCTTTTAGATAAATTATTAATTTATAAGTAATATATAGTAAATATTAAAAGTTTAATACTAAAAGCAGACTATAAGGTTTTTTAAAACTTAAATATAAACTTTAAATCCTAATTAGAGATAATTTATTTTAGAAGTCCTTAATTATAATAAGTAAGCTTATTATATAGCTACTAAGCTTATTTTTTAATAGTAAAGTAATTATATTTAGAGGTTAAAATATATATTTTTAAGAACTTATTAGTAATAATAAGGAGGGTATTATAAAATTTTCTATTAAATTTAAATTAAAATAAGTTTTCTAAAAAGATTAAAGGGAGTTTAGTAATAAAATCTATTATAATTATATAAAAAGAAATTGCTAAGGAATAAATAAGAACTATTTCTTTAAAAGAAGCTTATCTATTAGTTTAATTTTATTAATAAATATTATATTAATTTATAAAATCGTTAATCTTCTTTTTTAGTTAGGAAATAATAAAACTAAAAAAAAATTTAGCTTATATATATTTCTAGCTAATATAAAATTTATAAAAATAATACTTAGAAATAATTTTTTTAGCGTAATTTTTAAGAATATAAAGTTATTATTAATTATTAATATCTTTAAAATATAATAAGCTATTTATTTAGATAAGAGCGAGTTTTTCCTAAGAGTTTTTATCTCTAAGTTATTCTAAGATTTTAAATTATTATATATTAAAAAGATATTTTTCGGAAATCTTATATTAGAAAGCGTTATTAAGAATAGCGTTTAAGGAAATAAGTATATATTTATAATTAATATAATCTTCCTAGATATCTTTAAGTTCTCCTTATCCCTTTTCTAAGGCTACTTTTAAAAGGAGTTATAAAAAAAAGTTTATAAGAATATTAAAAATATTAAAAATATATTAAACTTTAAAAAAATATTAACTTAAAAACTAAGAAATAAAAGTAAGGTAATTATTACTCCTTATACTAATAGTAAAAAAAGAGGTTTACTTTATAATTATTAAAATTATAATATAATTTATAAAAACTATAATTTTTAGTTTCCGGATTTTAATTAAATAAGTTCGGAGTTTATAATAAGCTTAAATTAAGTAGAAAATCTTAAGTTTAGTTAGCTAATATTTAGTTTCGGCTAGTTTAAATATATAACTAAAATAATAAATAAGTTTAATAAATTACTAAAGCGGAGCTAAAAATAATTTCTAAGATTCCTTATTATCGATATAGAAAAGATAAGCTATAAAACTATTCTCCTAAAAAGTATTAATTTATAAAAAAAGTTAATAATTAGGAAAAAATTAACTAAAAGTAATATTATTATAAAAAATATTAGTAATATTATTAAAATAATTAGTTTCTTCCTTTATTAGGATAATCTTAAACTAGAAAGTAAAGGTATTTTTTTTAATTTAGTAATAAGTGCTTTATTTTCCTATCTTTCTTAGAATATTACTATTTTACGTTTCTAAAAAGGGTTAATTTATTATATAAAATAAGGAATAAGATATCTTATTTATCTAACTAATTTAATTTATTATTTAAGATATTATAAGATATTAAGGAAATTAATATCTTATAAGGCTTTTACTTAAGATTAAGTATTTATTAATATAAATCTATTAATATAATACCTTAATATTTTTATAAATAGGTAATAAAAAAATAATTTAGAAGTAGAAAAGGAAAGATTTATACTAATAAAAAGATTAAATATTATAGTTAGATATTTAATATAATTTTCTAAGATATTAGAAAAGATTACTATATTATTAATATATCTAATAACGTATATTTTATATAGTTAAAGAATATAATTAATAAATTCTTATATATAAGTAGGAGAATTTTTATATTTTATAAGAGCGACTATAGCCCTCTTTAATCTATAGTAAGAAATAATCGTAAACTGCTCTTAGTAATTTAGATAGATAAGAAACTATTAAATATTATCTCTCTATACCCCTTTATATTTACTATATAATATATATATAAAGAATAGCACGGATATAGGGAAGCCTCTAATAAAATATATATTATTACCTAAGTTATACCTTATATAACTTAGGAGGTAGGGGGTAGCTTAGATAAGAAGAAAGAGGGTATAGAAGTAGAGTATTATCTAGCTATATAGCTACTCTTCCTTATACGATAAAGGAAAAATATCTATCTTTAATTATACTTAATTTAGGTTACCTTTACTTTCTCTTACTTATATATATATATAAAGATTACTTAATACTAATTAGTAATTATACTAATTATTATTAGTTAACTATAGATTAGCTAAAATAACGAGACGGGTATTATATAATATTAAAAAGCCCCTATGCCTGCTATTAACTAATACTTATATTTTTACCTTACTTTTTAATACTAGTTTTTACTAAAAAGCTATTTTTACCTAGTGCTATTATTAAGACTAAAAGATTAAGGTAATATATAATACCTAATAATAATAAAGTCCTTACCGAAAAGCTATATTTAGCCTAGTACTTTTTACTAGTTATATAATATTACTTTTAATAGCGTTCTAGAAACGTAATAACGATAATATAGCTTCTATAACCTTAGAAATTAAATAGGAAGTAGTAAATATATTAACTATAATAACGGTAATAAATAAGACTTTAGCTTTATATAACGAAATAATAAAAGGAAGCGAAGTTAACCTTTATATTTAAACTTAAAATATAAACTTAGTTTATTAAGATATATAACCTAACCTTATATAACCTCCTAATAAGGTCGAATTAATAATATTTATTATTTAATAAATATATAATATTATTTACTTTAACTTTTATAAGGATAACCTTCTTTATACGATCTAATTAAAACTTTAAAGATAGACTTATTACTAGCTAAAATATATCTACCGTATATTCTTAAAAAAACTAACTTAAATTATAGTTATATAATATATCCCGCTTATTAGAAACGGTATATTAATTAAATACTTTATACGACTCCTTAAGGCTAAATTAGAAGACGTTTTACCCCCTAACCTATAAAAAGCCTCTTCTATATAGTTAGATTACCCCTCCTTTTCCGAACTAACTTTTCTAAATCGTATAATATAAGCTTTATATTTAGTATAGCCCCCTAAGTTAAGATATATCTTAATATAGCTATTACGAAATATTTTAGCTAAACCCCTACTTTATATAACTTATATATAGAAGTTAATTATTTTATATAACTTAAATATATAGCTACCCTTAGTAACCCCGACTTAAACCCTCTTAGAACTAATAAATTAAGCCTTAATAGGTATTATATAAGTTTATATATTACTACTAATACGAAAAGTAGTAAATAGACTAATCTCCTTAAATAAGGTTACCGCTTTCCTTAAAAGTTAGCGAAAAGATTAGAACTATATAAGGCGGCCGTATAATATACTAATTAATAAGGCTAGGATTTTTATTAGCTATTACTCTTATATTAATATAACGGAAAATTAATTTTATATTATTTTTCTAAATATCTTTTTAGATAAAGCTTAGGATTATTATTTATATTTTATTAGATTAGATAAATAATAAGATAAAATTTATACTTTTTTAAATATATATTTTAATACTTATACGAACTATTCGTTATATTAAATAAATTAGATTACTCTTTTTTTTAATATCGTACGATAAGAAAACCTTAATAAAACTATAATAGATTTACTTAATACCTTTCTTAATAAACTTCGACTTATTTAATAAGCTTTTAAACTTAATTATTAAGGAGAAAAGTAACTTCTTATTATTATCGTATAAGCTTATCGCGGCGTTTTAGAATTCGAATTAGCTATAATATTCTAAGATATATCGTACGAAATATTTATTAATCGCCTCTATTCCTCCCTTATTATCGCTATAGATAAAACTACTAATTAGTTTTTTATCGAATAACGCTACTTTAATTATAATAAATATTATATAAACCTTAAATAATTTTCTTTTACTCCCTACTAATAACGATCGCCCTTTATATAACGTTTTTCCTTATAGTAACGCTAGTTTTAACCTTATATAATATAAAGGTATTTTATATATAAAAAGGAAAGATATTAGTTTATAAATTATAAATTAGATAATATCTAATACGCACGTAAGTAATACCTTACTAGTTATAAAAAAATTAGCTAGGACCCCCTTATAAAGGAAGAATTTAGCGTATTCCTCCTATTATATAAAGGTTTTAATAAATAAGATTCTTAGTTTTTATAATTATATAACGAAAACTCCGATATTAAAAAAGAAATTATTAGCGGCGAAAACGCGGTTTTATTTTTTACTATAGCAGCCTATATATACCGCCTTACCGGTAATAATATTTACTAACTAAAGGCCCTAGCGGTTCCCGCGGAATAATTCCTCTTTTCTAATATATATTATATAATATACTAAAGCGAGCTTTAAAATATAAAAGCTACGTAAATCTTAACTGTAAGTAAACTATAAGTAGAAGCTTATATTTAGGAATACCCTTATATAATTATTAACTAAACCCTAACTAAGAATATAATTTATTTTAGCTTCTTAGAACTTATTAAGCTAATCGGAATTATTATCGTATAAAACCCTCTTAGTAAAGTCCTTTATTATATTCTTAATATTTTTACTTTATTCTTTTTCTATCTTAAAGATACTAACTACTTTTATACTTTTTACGATAATATAAGGGATATTATTATATAATATATAATATAATAATATAATAGTTCCTATTATTAGGAAATAGAGATATTTATTTTTTAATATCTCGAAATAAGAATTTATATTATATTATATAAAATAAAAGTTATAATAGCTTTACTAATATTTTAGCTACCCTTATATATAATAGCTTTATAACTTACTAAAAAAGGCTAGTTTTTCGAATATTACCCCCGTAGCCCTTAAGTTAATTTAATATTTTTATTATTAAAATTAATTATATAACTTAAAACCTTAGTAATTTAAATTCTCCCTTAAAAATAATTATAATTTTAATTACTCGCTAATTATCGATATTTCTTACCTTAACGGTAAGCCGGTCTTATACGCTATTAACGAAGCTATATCTTTCTAAGCCGCTACCTTTATATAAAATATATTAGCGGTAAACGCTTAAAATACCTTATATAAATACTAGATTTATATATATTAAGGCCTACTAAATATTATCTCTTATAACGCTAAGATTAACTTTTCCTCTTTAGAGTTTTATATAAACGCGAGACTACTTAGCACTATATATAAAAAAGTACTTATTAAAGCGTATTAGGCGATTAGTAAGGTTGAATATATATACGCCCTTTTTAGGCAAGCGTATAATATCTTATAATAGGAAATTAATATTAAGACCGATAATATAATTATTTTTTAGATAGCTATTAAAGCTATTAACGATATAGCTAAATTAGATAGCTTTATTTTAATATTTCTTATTTTTAGCGCTTACCTTTATATTTTATATAACTCGCCCCTAGCCCTTAATATTATTATAAGAGCCTAAATAATTTAGCGCGCTATAAAATAAGTATAATAAATTAAAGCTTAAGCGGATATTTTACGCGCTCTCTATACTTAAAATAAACCTAACTTATATAACGTCTTATCGCTTCCTTTTTAAAGCGAAGTTTTTATTTAGCGTAAAAAGAATAAATAGTAAGGTCTTTTCTATATTTCTAGTTTCGATAGCTAGGATATTATCTTTAAACTTCCTATAAGATTAACTAGATTTTATACGATATAGGTTAAACCCTATCTCCGCTCCCTCCTTATTATACTTATAAAGAAAAAAGTATAGTTCGAAATCCTAATTATACCCTTATATAATAAAGACTTATATAAAGCTTTTCCCTTTATATTTATTATTATAAAGGAGAAAGATAACTATATACTTACTATATAATTATAGTAATAAGGTATTATTACTATTTTAAGATAATTATTTAAGGCCTCTAATCGTAAGGAAATTAATACCCTCTTTATATAGGAAGTCTTTACCTTTATCCGATATAATTTTTCCTTAAACCTTATAAAACGTATTTTTAAGACGCGTCTTATATAAGAAATAAAGAACTTAAATAATAGCTTTTACGAAAAATCCCGCTTAGTTATTTAAGGCTATAAAGATAATAGTAAAAAGGAAATTCTTATATAATTACTTATAATTCTACGTATATTATAGCGCTTTCTTCTTACCCTTAAACTTACTTTTATAAAGTTATATAATTACTAAGGCGAACTATAAGATATTATATAAGCGTATATATAGTCTGCTAATTTTTTAAGTTATATAATATACGCGTACTTTCCTAAAAAACTATAAGATTAATATTTACCCTATACTTTTTTATATATTAAGAAGCCGCTATATAAGCTAGTAGAATTAGGATTATATTAGTTTAAGATATATTATAATTATTATCGTATAAACTTTTATATAACGCCCTTATCGTATAATCTATATCTTTTATTTATAATAGCTAGCCCCGACTTATTCGGAATAATAAGCTTATAGATAAACGATATATTTTTTTTTACGTTTAATATATTCTCTAAACTTAAGGAAAATAAGTTAAAATAAGCAAAGCTTTATACAAAGCTTAAAATATTCCTTACTAATAGCTTATCTATTAACTTTAATAGTAATTATATTATACGTAAATTATATAATATTATTCTTATATAGAAAAGATAAGTAAAGGGCCTCTATATTATTAACTTAATTACTAATATTACCTTATAAGATTTTATTAGCTAGTAAGCTTAAGGAGTATATATTACTTTTACCTATTAACTAGAGGCGTTATATAACCTTATAATAGCTACTTAAGTAACCGATCCTTCCTTATAAGATATTTTAGCTTTTAATAAATATATTTAGTAGTAAATTAATAATACTGCCCGTAGTCTACGGTTTATTCCGCTTACCCTATCTTATATAAAACTATTTATTTTTATAGATAAGTTATTTACGAATAATAGGGACCTTACTTTATAGCTTAGTATTTTAATTATCCTTAATAAGGAAAATTAGTCCTTTAACTTATTTATTATATAAGGTAATATCTTTTACTAAACTTTTACAAAATATAAAAAGGTTACTTAAAATATCTTAGTAAGCGAACTTTACGATATAGTAAATAGCGTTAATATTAGCCTAGCCTTTTACTTAACTATTTAAGCTATCGTATAATTTTTAAGTATACTTTTAATCCCTTTTATTCTTTATATAAACTTATATTTATTATATAACTATTTAGTAAAGCTTAGCTTAATAATAGAAAAATAGCTAATAATTAATATTATAGCTATTTATAAGTTATATAAGCGTAAGGAAATTTTAGAAATATTATAAATTAATAGTAAAAATAACTTAGCTAATATCTATACTAAAAATAGCCCTAACTTAGCCTTATTAACCCTTATTTCTATAAATTCCTATAAGTTACGAATTAAAGCTACTATTTAATAATTTACCTAAGTTATATAAAACTTATACTCTTTTCTTTCTTATATCTTTACTTTATCTAACTCTTTATCCTTACTTTTTTATTTTTTTTATATTTTTACGTTTTTTTCTATTATTTTTATATAAAAATTACTATTAATTCTTTCTAAGTATTATCTAACCTTTACGCTTAATTTAAAAAAAAGTAAAGCTATAAGTTTTAAACGCCTAATTTTTTTTCTTTTCCTTTAATTTTTTTCTTTTCCTTTTTCCTTATTATCTAACCTTACTATTATTTCTTTTCTACCCCCGCTCCTTATTACTTATTATCTAAGATAATAATATACTCCTCCGCGTTAAAAGGCGCTCCGCTTAGTATTATTATTACTTATCCCCGCCGCCGGCTATTAGGTAATTTAATAAGAGTAGTTATTAAGGTATAAAGCACTAGCTTAGGAGTCTATAACGCTTAGCCCTATTATATAAAAAAATATTTTATTATATAAGACCGCTATATATAAGTAATATAAGCCTTATTACTATTTATCTAATATATATTAAATAGGTAAGGATTTCTAGCGTAAATATAGTATAATTTTACTATTACCTTATTATAATTTATAAGTAAAATTATTAGAAAATAACTTAAGTATTAGATAATAATAGCTTTAATACGCTTAAGATTTTAAATATTATTAAGGCGAATAAAAATATTAGATAATAGTATAGCTAGTAATCGGATCTCCGCTTATTACTTTTCTATTAGTATTACTATTATATAATAGCTAAACTTTTCTTTCTTATATTTAAAGATATCTATTATATAAAGTGCTAATTATCCTCCTTATTATAAAATATATAAACTTAGTAAAACTTAAGTTAATAAGCTATAATATTATCGGAATAAGGAGGTATATTATATAACTAATAACTATTAATAAAAATAACTTAAATATATCGTATAACTTATTAATTTTTATTAAAGATTTTTCTAGTTATTATTATTATCTTCGTTAATTAGCTTAAAAAAAAAGAAAAAAAAAGGAAAAGAAAAATAAAGAGAGAGAGAGGGAGCGAGGAGGGGTTTTTATACCTCTCTAAAGGCGGTAAAAGGCGGCAGAATCCGATTTTTAATTCCTATTTTTTATAATATTTTTTAGTATTTTTAATATAAAGTTATAGAAAGTTAGTTTTCTACTTATTTTTCTTAATATTATAATTATAAAAAACCTTTATAATAAAACTTTATAAAAATATATTATAAGTTAGATTATATAATAACCTAATTTTTATTTTTTAGCTAATAGCTTATTTTTTTTATCTTTTTTTACTATAGTATTATAAGCGTTATTTACTTTTAGAGATTTTTTTCGATTATATACTTATTTAATATCGTACGATTATTTTTTTTTAAAAATATCTACCTTTTAAGAAAATAAAGTTTTTTCTTCGTATAATACCTTTTTATTTAGTATATCTTTTTATAAAAAGAAAAAAGGTAAGTATTAGATATTATCTTTCTATACCTTTTTATATTTACTATACGATATATATATAGAGGATAGCACGGATATAAGGAAGCCTCTAACGAAATATATATTACTACTTAAATCGTGCCTCGTATAACTTAGGAGGTAGGAGGTAGCTTAGATAAGAAAAAGGAGGGTATAGAAGTAGAGTATTATCTAGCTATATAGCCGCTTTTCCTTATACGATAAAGGAAAGGTATCTATCTTTAATTATACTTAATTTAAGTTACCTTTACTTTCTCTTACCTATATATACGTGTAAAGATTACTTAATAGAAACTAATAGAAGAAGCTTTAAATATTAATAGTAAAAATAACCTTTTTACTTACTAATTTATAATTTATATTTTAAGGAAAAGGTATTAGATATATATTAGAAATAGCTACGCTATTTAAAGCTTATAAGTTATTTATAATATAAGGTTTACCTTTTCTCTAAATAATAAAATATAAGCTAGCGAAAAATAAAGCTTTAAGCGCTTATTTTATTTTACCTTATAAATATATATTATTATATTTTTTATTAAGGAAATCCTAATTAGGTTTATTTAGTAAGTAAGGACGTAAACTAAGTTTTTTCTTATGCTAATTATTAATAAGGGGGATTTTTAGATAATATTCCGAGGGCAAATTAATTAGTTTAGTATCTTCTTATAGTTTCGGAAAGGAATTATATAGCTACTTTACTTTTCCGAATAATTAAGGATTTAGAGTATAAATTCTAACGCCGTACTCTCCCTTAATTTCTAAGATATCGGGTATTTTAAAAATACCTAATCGGTATAGTTAGCTAAAATCTAAAATATTAATAGGAGGTAAGTTAGTATTAGTTTTATTAAATAATATTATCTAGTTTAAAAAAAAGTCTAATATCGAACGCTTATTAGGGTTATCTAAGGAGTCCTTTTTTATAATTTATTAAAAGATAATAAAAAAGAATTAATTAATAAGATTTAATATTATATTAACTTTTTCTTTTTATTTAAAAAAGATTAGCTTATTACTTAAGTTAAAAATAGTTAAATAAAAGTAATTATAAATAATTAAACTAAAAAGAAAATAAAAGTTAGGAAAGAAAATAAAATTACGATTCTTAAGAGGATTTTTAATTAGTATTAGAATTATACCTATTAAAAGAGGAGGGATTATTATTACTAAAATAGCTATTATATATTTATAAATAGCTAGTCCTTTATAAGTAAAATAGTATTCGATATATATTCCTCCGTAAAGTTAAATTTAAAGCTTTTATTAAAAGTTAAGAATATCGATTTTATAAAAGATTAAGAATCCTTATCCTAATAAAACTCTAATAAGAAAATACTTAATAACCTAAGCGCTAGCTTTAAACTTACTAAGGTAAAACTTACCGTCGATTTTACTAATAATATATAAAGTAAAAATAGCTTAACTATAAGTTAAGGCTAATCTAATATTATTTAAGCTTTAAATTATTATTAGATTATAGTTAACGTTATTAAACTTATTAAGTAAGTTTTTCCTAATAAGGGATCTATTTACTTTAATATTAATATATATTTCTATAATATTAAAAAGTCTATTTTTACTAAATACTAAAATCTTTATATAAGAGAAATAAGAAACTTATTTTAGAGGGAAATTAGTTATTTATAAAATAGCTTCGATAATAAGAAGGTTTTTAGGAAAGAGGTTTCTAATAATATTAAGAGGTTTTATTTTATATTTTTTAAGATTTAAAATAAGATAATATAAGTTATTAGCTAGTTATTTATTCTTAGATATTTCGGAGGAGTTATCTTCGCTTTCTAAGGGCTATTTTATAATATTAAGGATAATATTATATATTTCCGAAAAGATAATAAAAACTCCGTTTATATTAGAGTCTTAATCTACGAGTTTATAAGTAAGGTTAATAAAAATAAGATTACCTTTTAAGCTTACTTTATTTTTCTTAGGGAAAAGCTACTTTATTTTTATTTTAAACTTAATATTTTTATTAAAAAGTTTCTAGGTATTATCTATTAGTTTTATAAAGGAGTTATTTAATTTATATTTTAGTTAGCGGTTTAGATTTTACGGGGATTTCTCCTTAAGATTATTTACTTTATATTTTTATTAGGGTAACCTACCTAAAGCTATATATTAAGTAACGTTATTTTAGAGAATACCTTAAGTTCCTTTAGTTAGCTTAGTTTAGAAATTTAGAATAAGTTATTTATATTTATATACTTAGTTTTCTAAAGTATTTTTACTAATTAGCTATTAGAAAGTTTCTTAGAGAAAAATATTAAGTTAAGAAAAGATAATTATTAGTATAGATTATTTAAGATAAAGAGCTACTTAAGCTATTCTTTTTATTTTTAATACTTATAATTATAAATCCTTTTTAGCGAGTATATCTTAAGATATAAAGCTTTATTTTTATATAGTAAGAGCGGTAATATTAAGTTAGATAGTAAACCTTTTTTATAAAGCTTTTACCTATCCTTAGATTCTAAGATTAAGAAAAGTAAGTTCTAATTTAATTTATAAATCTAGATCTCTAGAATACTATTTTATAATATAACCTTTAAGAAAAAAGGGAATAAGTTATATAAGTTTATTTATATAATCCTCGCTTTAAGCTATAACTTATTTTAAAGCGTTTATAAATTAGTTAATATTTTAGTAAATAATAGTTTAATTAGTTTCCTTAATTTAATTAAAGGTAATATTAAAAATACTAGCTAGTTTAAATTATCTAATATTTTTAGCTTATAGCTAAACTTATTATCTAGATAATTTTTATAAGTTTAATTAGTTATATAATTATAGATTATTATCTAGCTTTAAATTTAAATTTTAAGGATAGATATAATAAAAATAAAAAATTTTATTAATTATTTATACTATCTTTTCCTTTTCTAAGGAAGGTAATTTAGGTTTCTTTAAATTAAATAATAATATAAGAGGATCCGGAAAATATTATTTCCCTAAAATATTCTTCTTTAGGGTAGATAGTTCCCTTTTTAAAGAGGATTCTTATAGCGTAAGAGTTTTCTTACCTTTATCTAGTAAAGAGAACTTAGCCTTTTTTTTACCTTTATCTTAAGAAAGGAGCTTAGTATTTTTACTATCTTCCTCTTATAAGGCGGGTTATTTACCTTTACTTTTAGTATTATTTATAGTTTAAAAATATTCTTTAATAAAAAGTAGCTAATTTTCTAAAGGAATTCTAAGTAAGTAAAGGATATTATTTAATATATACCTTAGTTAATTTACTTATTTAAATAATTAATTATAGTTTATAACTATATTTAGATTAGTTAGGAAATAATTAATTATAATAAGTAACTTAATTTTTAAGGATTATCCTAATATAGTAAGTACTTTCTAACTAGCTTTATTTCTCTATATTATAAAGAAGGGAATTCGCTTTTAAAAAAGTAAAATTTCTTTACTTTTTTATAAATATTAAAAATATAAGCTTTTTTTTCCTAGCTATAACTTTTTCTTTAATTACCTTAAGAAATTTAAAAGTAAAGAAATAATATATAGCTAAGGTAATATAATAAATATAATAAAGCTTTTTTCTAAGCTAAAAATCTATATTTATAAAATTTTATTAATAAAAATATTTAAAGTCTAACTTACTACCTTAATAGCTAAAAATCTATAAGTTAGTATAATATAAAATTATTACTAATTATTATACGCTTATATATATAATCTTCTAATAAGCGTATATATTAAGCTAGCTACTTAATATAATATATAGAAAAGGAGATAAGCTAGCTACTAGTTATAAGATTATAAAATAGCTACTATAAAAAATATAAGTATAAGTAAAAGTTATTTAAAAATTAAAATAATAATTATAAAAGAATTTAAATTTCTACTTAAAGGAATATTAAGCTAATTTATAGCTAGGAGCTTAAAAAAGATTTCTTAGTATAATTTTAAAAATATTTACTTAAAGGGATTTTACGGTAATTTCTATATATATTAGTAAAACGGAGATTTCCTAATACGCGGTAATTTCCTAGTATATAGGGATTTCCTAGTAAAATCTAGAGATTTCTTAATATATAGTAATTTCCTAGTATATAAGGATTTCCTAGTAAAATCCGGAGATTTCTAAAAGTATATTTTAATATTAAATTTAGTAAGAAATCTTAGTAAAATCCTAAGAGTTATTATAGAGAAATCCTAAGAGGAAATCCTAGTAATTTCCTAAGCGTAAAGGTAATAAAGTTTCTAGGGGAAATCTGAGTAAAATCCTAAGGGGGAAATCCTAGTAAAATATTATAAGAGGTTAGGCGATTTATAAGGGTATTATTACACGTCCTATATTAATTAAAGTCTTTTAAAAAATATATTATAAAGTAAAGATATACCTTTTTTAATATTAAACTATTATACTAATCTAACTTTTATATAATAACTAACTTTTATATATTTTATAAATTCCGCGCTTATAATAACGCAGATACGGATTTCTTATTTTTATATTATAAGCAGACTCTGCTCCCTTTATTACCTTATAGCGATAGTAAGCTACGCTTAAAGTATTTTTAAAAGGGAGGGCGATATTATATAAGTTAATTATAACTATAAAAATTTTTTACTTAAAATATAGCCTTACTTAAAATTATAGTAATTTTAAACTTAAAAGTTTATTATACTTATTATTTTATTAAAAGCTAAGGTAAATATTAGTAAAATTATTTTAGGAATTACCTTTATTTTTATATAAATAATTATTAAATATTAAATAAGTAATAAAGTTTAAAAAGGATTAGGGAGGCGCCCCCCTTACTTTAACTTTATTAGTTAGTAATATTTTCTTAGCTATTATAGTTATAGTTTCTTTTTTTTTCTATAACTTTAGAGGGAGCGGAATTCCTCTAATATAAGCTATAATTATAGCTAAAACGCCGGAGAAAATTATTAAAAAATAAGTTTTTAAATAATATAAATAATAGCTTATAATTTATTTTAACTTTATTATTACTCCGCTCTAAGTTTAAGGCCTTAAAGTAATTATAATAAATATTAATTATAAACTTTATAAGTAAAGCTAAGCTTTTATAATAAAAAAATTACTTAATAGCGATATTATAATAATATTTTAAAATATTATTTATAAGCTTTAATTTAATTTAAAGTAATTTTATATTTTTTTCGAAGTAAAGATATACTTAATTAGCGGAGATTATACTTTTATTATAAAAAAAGTATTAGCTTAAGCTTTATAATAAAATAATAAGGAAGCTTTTTAGAAAAAAATTAAGTTATTAAATAAAGTTTTAATAATATAATTATATATAAAAAAATATTATTTAAGGACTTAGTAAAATTTATTAATAATTATTATTAATAATATAGTAAATATAAATTAAATTTATAATAAAAATATAATAATATAAATAAAAATCTTTAATATTAAATTATATATATTAAAAATTTAACTTTAGTAATATTTTAAATATTATTAACTTAAATATATTACTAAATATTATATAATAAAATTATAATATAATAAATATTTTACCGCTTTATATATAAAAAGTAAGTTTACTTATTTTATAGCTTATAAAAAAAGATTATATTATTATTTTTTTTATTAAAAACTCTACCTTAAATAAAATTAACTTAATTTTAAAATAAGAGTAATATAAGATTAGGTAAAAAATATATAAGCTACTTAACTTTAAAGGTTTATAAATTAAAACTTTATATATATTGCCTCTTTTCCTTTTTTAGCGCTAACTAAAAACTAATAATAGCTAAGGCGGAAACGCTAAAAAGCGAATATAATAATATCTCCTCTTTTAACTTTAATTTTATATTTATTTATAGTTTAATTATAATAATCTAACTTTTTTTTAAAATTAGCTATTATAAAGTTTATTATAAGATAATAAAACTTTTATATATTCTTAAATTATACTAATAAGGCCTTAATTAAATAAATTATTAAAGTTACTTTAATTAAGTATAAGGATTTAGTTTATTATAATAATAATAGCTAAAAGAATAAGTAAGCTATATAAACTTTATATTAGATTTAGTTTATACGTACTCTTATTATTATAAAGTCTGCTTTAAGAGAAATATCGGCTTTTAAATCGCTTATTAATACTTAACTTATTAAATATATTAAGTATTAGGTATAGGCGGGGTCTAACTTAAAGCTAAAGTAACGCTTAAAAGGAGGGTTTTACTTTAAGCTTTTTACTTTTTCCCTCTTTTAGAATATATATAAGATAGTTCTAAGCTATATAAGGTATATTAGCGTATAAATATTATTATTATTATATATTATATTAATCTAATTATACTAAGATTATTTTACTTTTATTTAAGCTATATAAGAAGCTATAAAAGCGCTTAAATTATAAAAACTAGCTTATAAAATATATAGCTTTTACTAGCTTTTTTAAAACTTTAATAAAATATTTATTTTTAAAAATATTTTTAATACGCTAATTAATTTACCGCCCTTTTTTATAGCTAACCTAATAGATATTATATTTATAAATTCTTACCTTTTAAATATTATTAAATAATAATATTATTATTATTATAATTAGATTAGTTACTTTAAGTATAATTATTTAAAGCTTTATAAGTAAATAAAAGTATTAAGGTTAAAGCTATATATAAGTAAAGTAAGGTAATTAAGTATAAATTTAAAATATTTTAATAAGGGGAATAATAAGAAAAAGGGGCACGCATTAAATATTATAGCTTAAGTAATTTCTAGCTTTAATATATTACTTTATATATAAATAGTTTATATTTAGCTTAAGCTTATAAACTTACTAGTAAGTATATATTATAATTATATTATACTTTAAATTATAAACTAATATTAATAGCGTATAATAATAAGTATTTAGCTTACTTTATTATTTACTATAATATAAGTTATCCTCTAAGCCTCTTATAACTAATATAATATTACGAAATCTTATACACTAACTATATAAGTTAATTTTATTATTAATATATAAGTTTATCTTTCCTTACTTTAAGTAATATTATAATTTTAAGCTTATTAGAATTTTTCTTTTAATATATTATAAAAAGCTTTTCCGCCCTCTTATTCTTATCTTTATAAAGGCTATTAAGCTATTAGCTAGGGATTATATAAAATATTTAGCTAATATAGTAATATATAACTTTTCTATTTTACGCTTTTACTTTCTTAGCTAGCTTAAGGAGGGGGCTATATAAGGGATTAGTTTATAACTAATTATAGCTAAATAAGGAGGTTTATAGCGGATATGCTTAGGTTTTCCTAATAGCGTTTAGTTATTACGTAAGGTATATAGTTAGCTTAAAAAGAGGGCTTCTCTCTCTTTTTCTTTTCTTCTTCTTAATAGCTTTAATTATAACTTTACTTTAGCTTACTTTTATATTTACTATAATAGAACTTTTATAAAAATAAATAAAATCTAATCTGCTATTACTTAATTATTATATAATATTAACTAAATATTATAAAATATAAATTAAAAAATAGCTAATTATATAAAAGTTAATTATTTTAAATATATCCTTATTAATATTTATAAAATAAAGCGTATTTTTAACTTAAGTTAATAGAAGCTAAAGCTAAAAATAAAAGTAAAAGATAAAATAATAACTTTAACGCTAATTTTTATTATATTAATATTAAGTAGTTAATTAGAATACGTAATATAAAAAAGGGGAGATAATAAAGTAAAGGGGGAAAGTAAAGTAAAAAAAAAGGTACGCGGAGGTAATAAAGGGAGTAAAGAGGAAGATAGGGGCGGAAAAAAGAATAAAGAAGTTAAAGCTAAAGCTAAACCTTATATTAATACTTAAATCCCCTTATATAAAGTTTATATTAATTATATTAAAATAAATAGCGGAAAGTAATAATAGCTTAAAAAATAAGCTTATAAAAATTAATAATATTATTAAGCGCGGAAGATAAGGTAAGAAGCGAGGGCGGAAAAAGGGTAGAAAGGTAAAATAAAGCTAAGTAAAGCGGAAAGTAAAGCTAAAAGTAAAGTATAAAATAAATAATAATAATTATATAATAAAAATATTATA
Source organism: Ophiocordyceps camponoti-saundersi (nom. inval.) (assembly GCA_003339415.1). Taxonomy (NCBI): domain Eukaryota; kingdom Fungi; phylum Ascomycota; class Sordariomycetes; order Hypocreales; family Ophiocordycipitaceae; genus Ophiocordyceps; species Ophiocordyceps camponoti-saundersi. The sequence continues at coordinate 43,336 of PDHQ01000185.1, read as the reverse complement.
AACTATTACTTATAATTAATTATACCTAAATATTATAATATATTTAAATATTATAAAATAATAAAAAGGTTAAATTAGTAAAAATATTATAAATAAATAATTTATAAAATAAGAAAGCTTATAATAACTTTATAATTAAAAGCTTTATTAAAATTATTTTAATTTTAAATTAAGCTAATAAGGAATAAAAGTAAAAATACTTTTTTATTAATAATAAGTTTATAATATAAAGTTAAATAAATAGCTATTTTATTCCCTTTATTATTTTAAAAATAATATAATAAAGAGATAATTAAAATATTATATATATAAAAAAACTTATTAAAACTAATTAACTTATTATAAAGTTAAATAAGGGCGCTATAAAAGAATTTTGAAAAATTTTTAATATATAGCTAAAGTAATATTAAGCTTTAATTAAAAAGGTTTATTAATAAAATACTTATAAAATTAGCTATATTTCTTTAGCTTTCTTTTCTTAAAATATTAGTAAAATAACTATTCTTTCTAAAAGCGGGCTTTTAAAAACTTATAAAATTATTAGAAAATATTTAAAGTTTATACTTAAGTAGCGAAGGAAGATTAAAAAGTATTAAAAAGTATATAAGCTAATTAAAAGTAGCTTTAGTATTAATAGTAAAAGTATATAAAGATTTCTTTTAAAGTAGAATAAATAAAAATTATAAACTTTTTAATATATAAGAGTTAATAGCTGTAAGTAGCTTAATAAGATAAGTAAATATTAATAAGAAGGATAAAAATCTTTAACTTAATATAATAAAAAGGTATTACTTAATATATTTTAAAAATTATTTAAAAAAATTTAAACTAAGTTAAGGTTATTATTAAAAAATAAAGCTTTTAGGTTTTTTACTAAGTAAAATTAAAGTAAAGTATATAATAATATTATAAATAATTATAAACTTTATAATTTTAGTATAAATTTCCTTAGCGCGGAGTAAAATAAAGCCTTATATAAATAATATAATATAAGGGATTCGGGCTACGCCTAAATAGCTAAGTCACGTAAGAGTGCTTAGTTAAGTCCGCGCGTATAATAGGCGCGGGGTATATATAAGCGTATACGATTAGTTAGCGCCGCGCGTAGGCCGCGCGCAGGTTATATAGAAACTATAACCTTAAATATATATATTATATATACCTTAAAACCTCCTAAGTTAATTTATATTATTAAAGTTAGCTTTATATAAGAGTATTAAAATATTAGACTTTAATAATAAATTAACTTTAACTATAAATAACGCTAATACTTAATAAGCTATTATTACCTAGCTTTTAAAATAATAAGCTATAATTATAGAATTATAAAAAGTAGTATAAGTTTATATAATTACTTAAGTAATAATAGTTATATTTTTATTATAAGCTATTACTAATTAGGTCCTTATTTAATAATAATAAGGATCTTTTTCTAATATAACGCTTTTTTATATTTTATAAGCTATAAGTAAATTAAGCTTTTATTAGTAACGCTTATAACTAATAAGTATTCCTATATTAATATTTTTCTTTTATTATCTAAGTTAAAGTAGCCTTATTTTTTAAGTAAAGCGGCGAGTATAAATATAACTTTAACTATTTCTTAAGTTACCTTAATATTATATTCGCTAACCCTTACTAATACTAAACTATTATAATAAAGCTAAAATACCTTATATAAGGTATTTTTAAGTTTTTCTCTAATTTCCTTATTTACTTTAAAGCTAAGCTTACTTTAGTAGAAAATACTAAATAAGCTAATAAAATTAAAATTATACGCTTTTATTATACTCTTATTTTAGCCTTTTACTAATATTATATAAGGCGTAATATCCCCCTAAATAAGTATATTATTACTATTATATAAGTCCGCGCTATTATTATAAATATTAAGTTATTCCGCTTTAAAAATAAAAGCTAAATACTTATATTTTATATTCTTAAGCTATCTTTAGATATTCTAATAACGGATATATATTAAACTAGCACTTAGCTATATTTTAGTAAGTATAGCGGTCCTCCTTTTCGCAGCTAGTCTAGCTATAATAGTAAAAACTATTACTAAGCAGCTTAAGTTAATAATAATAAAATCGCGAAATAATATATTAATAGCTATTACCTCCGCTATAGTAATATTAGCTATTTCTTACGTAAGTATAAGCTTAACCCTTTACTTTTAATATTTTTAGTTTATTTTACTAATATTATAAAGAAGGAGAAGGACCTTACTTTAAACTAAGGAAATAAGTCCCTTTTATAATAAATCTCCTATAAGGGGAGGATTCGCGCGGTATTATAGCTTATAAAATATTAAATAATTATTTTATAGATATTAGTCGGAATATAAAATTAACTTCTCTCTTTTTACTTATATTTATAAATTCTATATTTTTTATTATTATATAAGCGGATAATAGCTATAATTATTACGCTATTATAAGCGAATTTTTTATTTAGCGTTATTAGCTTAAGCGGATTCTCCTCCCTCGCTTATAAGTAATTTATATTATAATATAAATACGCTACTAATATAATATATACTTTAAGCTATATTTATTTATCTACTACCTTATTCGCTTTATAGCTAATATTAATAGTTAATAATCGCTTATTATAATATATTTAATCTTAAGCCTTACTTAAAATTTAATTCTTAGCTCTTATTAAATAGCGCGTAATAATATCTCGCTATATTTTAGTAAGTAAAAAGTTATAATATACTTTACTAATAACTTAGTTATCTTTTATTTTAAATCTTAGCAAGTTAATTACTTTATTATAGCTATCCTTAGTTTTATTTTTATAGCCCTTATCTAATATAAGTCCTAGTAGTAGATAAGCTATTAGTTCCTTATTATTAGTTTATAGGATATTTCTCGCGTTTTATATATTATTATATCCTCCCTAACTAAGACCCCCTCCTTACCTCCTAAGGCGTTAGATTTCGCTAACTTTTTTAATAAGGAGAAGGTAAGTATCTTACCCCCTTACTATAGTAATTATAATTATTATATCTAGCTTCGCTAATAGCTTAATAGCTCCTTACCTCCTTTATTTTAGGGGCCGCTTTATAATATACCTTATAAATATCTTTTAGAAATTTATAAATAAATTACTAACTTAATAAATAAAGGGTAAATCTGCGCTAGCTTTTTATCCGCCGCTAGCCTTATTCTACTTATTAAAAAGCTTAATAATAGGTAGCGTTTTTATATTAACTATTATATTTTAAATAAAGTAATAAAGTAAAACTAATACCCTCTTCCTTTTATTAAGGAGATACTTTATAGCTTTTTTAGCGCTTATTAGTTTATAAAGCTTAATATTTACGCTATTTTTTATAAGCTATATATTATAAAAGGCGATAAATACTTAACTATTTTCTATATATAATTTAGCCTTTTTAAGTACCTTATTTACTTTTTTATTTTTATAAGCGCGCTTACTATATTTTAATATTATATTAATATTACTTTAGGCGATTCCTTAAGGGACTTTATTATAATATATTTAGATAATATTCTTATCTATTTATATAGCTTACGTTTTAACTATTAGCGTAAAGTATACGTTATATTATTATATCTCCGCTAAGCTAAGCTTTTCCTTAACTTTAATAAATATAACTTCGCTATTTATTAAGTTAAATACTTAAGGTTTATTATCTATATTAGTAAAAAGGTAAGATTAACCCTTATTAAAGTTTTTACTATTTTTAAATAAAAGGCGCTAACTTATATTTAAGGCGTTTATAATTTTCTAAAGTTTATTAACTTTTACTATAATTTTATACCTTAATTCTCTAACTTTATAGCCCCGCTTATTAGTTTTATAAAGTAAGGCACCCTTTTTTATTAGACTAATAAATACTAGCTTATTTTTAATATACTTAAGTTTACTTTTATATTAGCTTTTATTCTTACTTAGTAAAACCCTAATTATAATATAATAATAAAAGCTAATTACTTTAGTAAAGCTATAAGCGGCTATTTATCCTAAGTTAGCGCGGATAATATCTTTTAGCTAGTTATATATTACTTTAAAAAACTTCTTTCCGTAAAGTGAAACTATATAATTTATAATAAGAAGCTTTTTATTATTATTTCCTACCTTAAAGCGTAGTTTACTAAGCTATATAATATACCCTAGCTATTTTTAATCTTAACTTATTATAAGGCTTTTAAATATTTTACTACGCTTAAAGTAATAACGGAATATTAAGCGCGTTAAGCTAAAACGCTCGCTTTTTTTTATTTCTAATTTTATTACCGCCCTAGCGCATAAGCGTCCTAGCTAAATACTCTTTTTTAGAGGGAGTAGGAACGCCGCGGTATAAAGAATTATTATAGCTAAATTATATAGCTTATCTTTATTTATTCTTTTAAGTTATATTTAGTTTAGTTTAGCTTAGCCCCGCTTAATTTTCTTTTTACTTAGCCCTTTACTCTTAATACCTTAGCTTTTTTCTAAGATAAGACTTTATAAGGATTTTAGTTAGCGGCTCTCTATACTAATTTACTTTATAATATCTACTACTAAGTAATTTATTCCTTTACTTAAAAGTTTCCGCTAGAGGCTAGTACTTATAAGTAAATTATAAACTACTCCCTTTTTACTTATAAGTAATTATAATGCTAAAGCTATCTCCAAGTTCCTAAATAAAAACTTCTTATTATTATACTTATCTAATAAATATATAACTCCCTTATAATAAGATACCTTAATAAGAATATTATTATTATATTTCTTTAATAGGAGTTTTATTAAGATAAGATATCTACGAATATAGTATATTTTATCCGTAACTATTATTATTATAAGGATTACTTAAATTGCTAATAGCGCTAAAGATTATTTTAGCTATTACTTTTATTTAAATAATTTTAAACTACTCTCTTAGTAAACTTTATAACTAAGCTTCCTACTTTTAATAAATCTTAGCCTTATTTCCTTATAATTATTATAAATTATTTTTCTAAGTATATTTAGCTTAAGGTTATAATATTAATAAATACTAAGTAATACGCTAAACGCTTTATTTAATATTAATAGTAATTTTATAGCTTTTTTTAAAAGTTAATCTTTAACTATAAGTTAAACTAAATAAGTTACTTTTAATCTACTCTTTACCGCCTTACTAGGGTATAAAAGCTCCTTTTTATAGCTTACTATCCCTAAACTAATAATAGTATAAAATATATAAACTAGGAGATATAAGCTATTTTATATTATATAATCCCCTTTTTATAATTTAACTAGCTTCGCTACTTATTAGTATACTAGCTTATTTTAAATAACTAGGACTTATTTATAATAAGCGTAAATCTTAATTACTTACTTTATAGCTTCGATATTACCTTTTTAGATTATTTACTTAAAGTTATTACCTTAGTTTTATTTTTAAAAAGTTAAGCTATAGCGTTCGCTTATTACTTTTATAATAATATTAAGCTAGCTTAAGCTTTTATCGCCTAAGCTTAGTAATAGTAAGAAGATTTATTTAATAAGTCCCGCCGCTTTATAAAATAGTTTTAAATAAGTAATTTTATATAGCTTAACCTTATATATATATAATTTAACTATTTATCTTAAAAGCTTAATTATCTTAAAAGTAAATATAAAGTAATAGCTATATTATTACCGCTTATTATTACCTTAAATATATTACTTAATATTTACTTTACTTTTTATATTAATTTTATTAAACGCGCTATTAGTAACCTTTTACTTTCTTAGTTACTAGCTAACTCCTAGCTAAACCCCCTCTTATATCTCTTTTACGATAACTTTTTTTTCGATAAGTATAAGGTTAAGGAAATCTTTATTACGAAAAATATAAGGGGCCGCCGCTTACTAAATAGTCCGCCTTATTATCTTATTTTTATAAAATAAAAAAGCTATATTACTCTTATATAAAAGCTATTTAATAATTTTAATTATTATATAATATTAAACTAATTTAAATTTATATAAGGTAATATATATTTTTATAATAGCTTAAGGTAAGCTTAACTATATATTTATTTACTCTCTCCTTAAAGCTAATTATCTTTATTAAGCAATATTCCCCTTATGTAAAATAACCTTTCCGCCCCCTCTTTACCCCTTATCTTCTTTTATCTTTTTTTATATTAGCTTTAAGCTAATATTTATATTATTTATCTTAATAGTAAAGTTATCTATAATAATTAATTAGCTTAAAAAACTATTATAATATTAGCTATAAATACGCGCTACCGTTAACTTATAATAAATATATTTTTAAATAAGGGAGGGTAAATTATAAGGCGGCGGGAATATATATAGCGATAACGATAATAAGATTCTTCCTTATTTAGCCCCCGCGCTACGCGCGGCGCGCTTATTACTAAGCGTAAATTTACTCTTTTAATATAAGAAAAAAGGGGAAGATAAGTAACGCGTATAAGTAGCTAATAACTATAAGCTAAGTAATATATATAAATTAATAATAAGGGCGTACTATAAGGCGGCGGGAGGGGTATTACCTAAGCTAAATAATTTATATAAACTAATAAGCGCTATAAATATTTAGCGTAAGATATTATTATATTTCTTATTTTTACACTTACGCGTGTTAATATTAGCTTAGTAGTTTATAATATAAGCGGCCTACTTATTACGCTAATAGTTAAGGATCTAGCGCTAATATTTCTTTTATTACTAAAAAAAAGCCTTATATCGCGTTATAAAGAAATTAAGCTTAGAGGTAAATATATTTTATTATTACTATTATTATTATTAATATTATATTATTATTATAAATATATTATAAGTTAAGGTATAAAGGGCGGGGATAGCGATTATATTACTAATAATAAGAATAAGCGTAAAAGAGTGCTATTAGTTAAGCGTAGCGGGGGGTATAAAAGTTTATTACTAAGTATAAAATAATATAAGCTATAGCTAATATAGCTTATAAGTAATTAATATAAGTAATAAACTTAAGTATTAAGTAAGTATAGTAGCTAGGGACTTTTTTAATATAAACGTAAGTAAGCGAGGCGATAGCTTATTTTTTTTAACTATTATATATAGATTATAGATAGCTTAGCGTAAGCATATATATATAGTAAATAGGTGCCTTTTTTAAAAGTATTATTTTTGCCGTAATTTATATACCTTATAAGCCGCCTTATAGCCTTATTAGAAATTAATATTATAGCTATTATAAAAGTTTTAAATATAAAATATATATAAATATTCTACCTCTTATAATATAATAATATTTTTATTATTTAACTCTCTATTTATAGTATATCTGCTTATTATATAAAATAGTATTTATAGCTAACTAGTTAATATATTAATAAAGTAAGAAGATAACTTAATAAGTATAATAAGCTTAAAAGATAGCGGCGATAAAAGATAATAATAATAATAATAGAAAAAATAAAGATAATAATATAAAAAAAATTATAAGAATATAATAGCGGGCTAATAAACTAATAAGTATAAATAAAAACTTACTTAGCGAGAAAAATAATATAACTAGCTTAAGGAGAAAAAAAAAGAAGAGAAAGAAAAATTTTTTTATATAAGGGATATTTTAGCTTATACCTTATACGCGTATATACCGCGGCTAGAAATACTTTTTTTCCTTAAAGCGGCGGGGTATATAAGGGATTTAGGCTACGCTTAAATAGCTAAGTTATATAAAAGTACTTAGTTAAGTCCGCGTATATAATAAGCGCGGAGTATATATAAGTATATATAATTAGTTAGCGCCGCGCGCGGGCCGCGCGCGGGCTATATATTAACTATAATCCTAAGTATATATACTATATATATCTTAGAACCTCTTAAGTTAATTTATATTATTAAAGTTAGCTTTATATAAGAGTATTAAAGTATTAAACCTTAATATATAAGGCTAATTAAAGCTAGCTATTAATAAGTAAGTTTTTTTATAAAATAGTAAAAGTAAAGTTTTTATTAAAGCTTATAATAAATTTAAACCTTAAGTATATAAGCTTTATATATTTATTAAATAATATTTTTATTAAAGATTAGTAAAGTTATATTAGAAAACTAAGCTTTTAGAAAATAAAAAAGCTTGCTTTTAAATAGCTAAAAAAATTTATATTTTATTACTTAATTATAATAAATCCCTTAATCTTATTTAAGCTAGTAATAAATTATAATAACTATTATAAAATAACTTATAGCTTTATTAACTTTTTAAATAATTTTTTAAGAAATAAGCGTTAAAACTTTATTAACTACTAAAATATCTTTTACTAATATAAGTACCTCCCTTTTTATTTTTACCGGAACTAGCTATATAAAAGGCGCTATAAAAGGGGTAAAGTTTAGGGCGGAGTTTATAATTACGCTAGCTTAAGTTAAAGCTTTAAGGGCGGAGTTTAACTCTTTACTTATTACCTTATAAAAGGCGGCTATAACTAATTTTTAAATAGCGTAAGAGAAAATAATAAGTAAGTTAAATAAGTTTTTAGAAACTTATTAGCATTATTAAAGCTTAGTAAACGCTATATTAAGGATACTTTATATAAGGCGAAATTCTTACGCGGAGATTACCTTAGTAAGTTTTTTATATATAAATTTTAAGATAAAATCTATTAAGGTTTAAAAAATATTAATAAATAAGTTATTAAAGTTAATAGCGGTATTTTATTAACTTTTACTTATACGCGGATATTATTAAGATTAGTTAAGCTTTTAAGTTTCACTATTAAGTATTATTAGTATTAATAGCGGACTAGGAGGCGGACCGCTTTATAACTTTACGTTTAAGGTTATTCCCTTAGCAAAGTTAAACTTTAAAAAGTAAAAAGTATTAAATTCTTATAATATTATAACGTGAAGTATAAATAAGGACCCTAATTATTTAAAGTTATAAAAAGTTAAATTTTATAAGATTATATCTTATTATATTAGTTTATTTTAAATAGCTAAAAAAAGCTATTATTTAATTATATAGCTTAAAAACTAATTTAGTTAAATAACTTACTTACTTTTATTAAATACTTACTTTTAATCCTTTTATTAAAAAAGCCTCTTTTTATTAAAAGCTTAAATTTAGCTATTTAAGCAGATACTAAATATTAAAACCGCTTTTTTTAATAAAATAAGTATAAATACTAAATCTTTCTTTATTCTTAAAGAAAAAAAGACTTTATATAGCTTATAAAAAAAAGCTAGCCTTAACCTTAACTTAAAATAACTAAGAAAATAATAAAATTAATAAAAACGCTTTTAAAAAGTAACTTATTTACTAAGTATAATAAAACTTTTATTATATATAATAAAAAAAATAACCTTATTAATACTTATAACTTTAGTAAAGTTAAATTATAATTATAACTTAATTATAATTATAAAATTAAGCTTAGTAAGTTATATATATATAATGTAAAAAATCTTATTCTTTTAAAAAGAGGAATTTAAATATATTACTTATATTTATAATATTATTCTTTTAGCCTTAGCTTATTTTAAAAGTTTTTTTTTAAAAAGAAAGCTTATATACTAGTTAGCCTTTATTTTAGCTATAATATTACTTAAAAACTTAAAAAACTTTTAAATTTAATAAAACCTCCTTTTTATAAAATACTTATTTTTAGGAAAGGAAATAGTGAATTATTTACTTAAGATTAAGTTTATTAAGCTAAATATTAGCCTTTATATTATCTTTATTCTTTTCGCGCTAAAGCTATATTTAATTACTTAGCGTTTTTATATTTATTATTAATAAATAAAGAATTATTTTAAAAGTTAAATTTTACTAGCTTTCTTTTTAAAAGATTTAACGTTTAGCTATTAAAAAGTAAAATAATTTTTAGAATTAATATTATTTAAATACTTTATTATTTTTATTTTAACCTTAACTTTAAATACTTTATAGCTTTTTATATAAAGTTTAATATATTTTATTAGCTAGTTCCTTTATTTAGCTTTAAAGTAAGGCTCGCTTAATTTTAAAATTTTATTAATACTTAATTTTATAACTTTCTTAACTATTATATATATATATATATTAATAATATATTAATTTATTTAAATAATAAAGATAAGAAAAATTAAAAAAATACTAAGAAATAATTTAACGCTTATATTAAATAAATTTAGAAGGGGATATTTAAAAATTAAAATTTAACATTTAACTTTTATATATTTTATAAATTCCGCGCTTATAATAATATAAATATAAACTTCTTATTCTTATATTATAAGCAAACTCCGCTCCCTTTATTACCTTATAATAATAGCTAGCTACGCTTAAAGCGACTCTAAAAAGGAGAGCGACGCTATATAAGTTAATTATAACTATAAAAATTTCTTACTTAAAATATAACTTTACTCTAAATCGTAATAATCTTAAACTTAAAAGTTTACTATACTTATTACCTTATTAGAAGCTAAGGTAAATATTAATAAAATTATTTCGGGAGATATTTTTATTTTTATATAAGTAATTATTAAATAAGTAGCGGAGTCTAAGAGGGTTTAGGGAGATACCCCCCTTACTCTAACTCTATTAGTTAGTAATATCTCCTTAGCTATTATAGCTATAACTTCCTCTCTTTTTTATAACTTTAGAAGGAGCGGAACTCCTTTAATATAAGTTATAGTTATAGCTAAAGCGTTAGGGAAAATTATTAAAAAGTAAATTCTTAAATAATATAAGTAATAGCTTATAATTTATTTTAACTTTATAGCTATTTTGCTTTAAGTTTAAGGCTTTTAGGTAATTATAATAAATATTAATTATAAACTTTATAAGTAAAGCTAAGCTTTTATAATAAGGAAACTATTTAGTAGCGATATTATAATAATTACCTAAGATATTATTTATAAGCTTTAATTTAATTTAAAGTAGCTTTATATTATTTTTAAAGAAAAAGTACGCTTAATTAGTAAAAGTTATATTTTTATTATAAAAAAAATACTAATATAGGACGTGTAATAATACCCCTATAAATCGCCTAACCTCTTATAATATTTCCCTAGGATTTCCTAGGATTTCCCGCCTTAGGATTTTACTTAGATTTCCCCTAGAAACTTTATTACCTTAGCGCTTAGGAAATTACTAGGATTTCCTCTTAGGATTTCTCTATAATAACTTTTAGGATTTTACTAAGATTTCTAATAAGACTTAGTATTAAAATATACCTCTAGAAATCTCCGGATTTTATTAGGAAATCCCTATATATTAGGAAATTACCGCGTACTAGGAAATCTTTATTTTACTAATATACTTAGAAATTACCGTAAAATCCCCTTAAGTAAATATTTTTAAAATTATATTAGGAAATCTTCCTTAAGCTCCTAGCTATATAATTAGCCTAATATTCCTTTAGGTAATAATTTAGATTTTTTTATAATTATTATTTTAATTCTTAAAAGACTTTTACCTATACTTATACTTTTTATAATAGCTATTTTATAATCTTACGATTAGTAGCTAGCCTATCTCCTTTTCCTATATATTATATCTAATAGTTAGCTTAGTATATATAACTATTAGTAAATTATATATATAAGCGTATATTAACTAGTAATAATTTTATATTTTACTAACTTATAAATCTCTAGCTATTAAAGTAATAAGTTAGACCCGAAACGTTTTTTACTAATAAAACTTTATAAGCGTAGATTTTTAGCTTAGAAGAAAGCTTTACTATATTTATTACTTAACCCTAGCTATATATTATTTCTTTACCCCTAAACTTCTTAAGGTAATCGAGGAAGAAGTTATAGCTAGGAAAGAAAAAGCTCGTACTTTTAATATTTATAAAATAGTAAAGAAACCTTACCTTTTTAAAAATAAATTTCCTCCTTTATAATACGGGGAAATAAAGCTTATTAGAAAATATTTACTATATTAGAATAATCCTTAAAAAACTAAGTTACTTATTATAATTAAACTTTTCCTAACTAATTTAAATATTATAGTAAACTATAATTAATTATTTAAACGAGTAAATTAACTAAGGTATATATCGAACGGTATCTTTTACTTACTTAGAATTCCCCTAAAAAACTAGCTACCCCTCGTTTAAAAATACTTTTAAACTATAAATAATATTAAAGGAAAAAGTAAGCTACTTACTTTACTAGAAAAAAGTAAGGAAAATACTAAAGTCCCTTTTTAAGAAGAAGGTAAAAAGGAAACCTCCTTTTAGGATAAAAGTAAGAAAACCTTTACGCTATAAAAATCCTTTTTAAAAAGAGAACTATCTGCCTTAATAAAGAATACCTCGAAGAGGTAATATTTTCTAAATCCTCTTATAATATCGTTTAATTCCGGAAAACCTCCTTTACTTTCCGCGGAAAAAGAAAAAATAGTATAAATAGTTAATAATATACTTTACTTTTATAATATCGTACCTTAGAACCTAAATTACCTTAAATATATTAACTTAAATAATAATTTATAATTATATAATTAATTAAATTTATAAAAACTATTTAAATAATAAATTAAGTTATAAGCTAAAAATATTAGATAGTTTAAGCTTACTAGTATTTTTAATATTACTTTTAATTAGATTAAAGAAACTAATTAAACTATTATTTACTAGAGTATTAACTAATTTATAGACGCTTTAAAACGGGTTACTGCCTAAAATAAGGATTACGTAAATAAATTCGTATAACTTATTCCCTCTTTTCTCCGGGGTTATATTATAAAATAGTATTCCGGAGATTTAAACTCCTAAATTAGATTAGAACTTACTTTTCCTAATTTAGAAATCTAAAGATAAGTAAAAGCTTTTTAGAAAAGGTTTACTATTTAACCTAATATTACCGCTTTTACTATATAAAAATAAAGCTTTATATCTTAAGATATACTTACTAGAAAGGACTTCTAATTATAAATATCTAAAATAAAGAAAATAGCTTAAGTAGCTTTTTATCCTAAATAATTTATATTAATAATTATTTTCTCTTAACTTAATATCTTACTTTAAGAAACTTTCTAATAGCTAACTAGCGAAGATATTTTAAATAACTAAGTATATAAATATAAATAACTTATTCTAAACCTCTAAACTAAGCTAACTAGAGGAACTTAGGGTAATCTATAAAATAACGCTACTTAATATATAGCTTTAAGTAAATTACCTTAACGTAAATATAAGGTAAATAATTCCGAGGAGAAATTTTTATAAAATCTAAACTGCCGATAAGATCGTAAACTAAATAACTTCCCTAAAAAACTAATAGATAATACTTAGAAACCTTTTAATAAGAATATTAAGTTTAAAATAAAAATAAAATAGCTTTTCCTAAAGAAAAACGGAGAAGGCTTAAAAGGTAATCTTATCCTTATTAATCTTACTTATAAATTTACTAAGTAAGATCCTAATACTAATAGAGTTTTTATAATCTTTTCTAAGATATATAATATAATCCTTAACGTTTTAGAATATAATCTAGATAATAAAACTAACTTATCTAAATTATCTAAAGCTAAAAAAAATAAGTAATTAGCTAATAATTTATATTATCTTATTTCGGATTTTAAGAAATATAAGATAAAACCTCTTAATATTATTAAAAACTTTCTTCCTAAAAACTTTCTTATTATCGAAGCTACTCCTTAGATAACTAATTTTCCTTTAGAATAAGTTTCCTATTTTTCCTATATAAAAATTTTAGTATTTAGTAAAAATAAACTATCTAATATTATAAAAATATATATCGATATTAAAATAGATAGATTCCTTATTAAAAAGGACTTACTTAATAAGTTTAATAATATTAACTATAATTTAATAATAATTTAAAGCCTAAATAGTATTAGATTAGCCTTAACTTACGGTTAAGCTACCTTTACTTTATATATTATTAGTAAAATTAATAGTAAGTTTTACGTTAGTAAGTTTAAAGCTAGCGCTTAAGTTATTAAGTATCTTCTTACTAAAGTTTTATTAGGATAAGGATTCTTAATCCCTTATAAAATTAATATTCTTAACTTTTAATAAAAACTTTAAATTTAACTTTACGGAGGAATACGTATTAAATATTATTCTACTTATAAAAGATTAGCTATTTATAAATATATAATAGCCGCTTTAATAATAATAATCCCTCTTCTTTTAATAAGCACGATTTTAGTATTAATTAAAAATCCTTCTAAGAATCGTAACCTTATTTTCTTCCCTAACTTTTATTTCCTCTTAAGTTTAATTATTTATAATTACTTCTATTTAACTATTTTTAACTTAAGTAATAAACTAATCTTTTTTAAATAAAAAGAAAAAGTTAATATTATATTAGATTTTAACGATTAATTTTCTTTTATAATCCCTTAATAAATTACTAAGAAAAACTCCTTAGATAACCTTAATAAATATTTAACGCTAGATTCTTTTTTAAACTAAATAATATTATCTAATAAAACTAATACTAACTTACCTCCTATTAATATCTCGGATCTAAGTTAACCTTATTAGTTAGGTATCTCTAAGATACCTAATATCTTAGAAATTAAAGGAGAATATAGCGTTAAAATCTATATATTAGATCCTTAGTTATCTAGAAAGGTAAAATAACTTTATAATTCCCTTCTAAAACTCTAAGAAGATATTAAACTAATTAATCTACCCCTTAAGCAGTATCTAAAAATCCCCCTCGTTAATAATTAGTATAAAAAGAAACTTAGTTTATATCCCTATCTACTAAATAAACCTAATTAGGATTTCCTTAATAAAAAATATAATAATATATATTTATAAAATAAAATAGAATAGGTGCTTAAAGCTTTACTTTTCGCTAGCTTATATTTTATTATTTAGAGAAAAAGTAAACTATATATTATTAATAACTTATAAGCTTTAAATAGCGTAGCTATTCCCGATATATATCTAATACCTCTCCCTTAGAATATAATCTATAAATTAGTAAGTAAAAAGGTTATTTCTATTATTAATACTTAAAGCTTTTTCTATTAGTTTCTTATCTATTTAGATTATTAAAAGTAGTTTATAATTACTTCTTACCGTAGATTAAAAAAAGCTATAATCGCTCTTATAAAATATAAAAATTCGCCTGCTTATATATAAAGATTTATCGATTATATTCTCTAACTATATAAAATATACGCTACTAAATATATTAATAATATAGTAATCTTCTCTAACTTTCTAGAAGATTACGTTAAGTATCTATTTATTATATTTAATCTTTTCGTTAATATAAATCTTTCCCTCTCCGCTCTTAAATTATTCTTTTATTACCTATTTATAAAAATATTAAGGTATTATATCGACGGATTCGTACTAATAAATACTTAATCTTAAGTAAAAGCCTTATAAGATATTAAATTCCTTAATACCTTATAATATCTTAAGTAATAGATTAAATTAGTTAAATAGATAAGATATCTTATTCCCTATTTTACGTAATAAATTAACCTTTTTTAGAAATATAAAACGGTAATATTCCGAGAAAGATAGGAAAATAAAGTACTTATTACTAAACTAAAAAGAAATACCTTTACCTCTTAGTTTAAGATTATCCTAACGAAGGAAGAAACCGATTATTTTAATAATATTACTAATACCTTTTATAATAACGCTACTCTTAGTTAATTCTTTCCTAATTATTAACTCTTTTTATAAATTAATACCTCTTAGAAGAATAGTTTTATAGCTTATCTTTTTTATATTAATAATAAAAAATCCTAGAAATTATCTTTAGCTCCGCCTTAGTAGTTTATTAAACTTATTTACTATTTTAGTTATACCTTTAAACTAGCCGAAATTAGATATTAGCTAACTAAACTTAAAATCTCCTACTTAATATAAGCTTATTATAAACTTTAAACTTATTTAATTAAAACCTAAAAACTAAAAATTATAGTTTTTACGGATTATATTATAATTTTAGTAATTATAAAATAAACCTCTCCTTTTATTATTAATATAAGGAGTAATAATTATTTTACTTTTACTTTTTAATTTCTAAATTAATATTTTCTTAAAGTTTAATATATCTTAAGTATTTTTAATATTTTCGTAAACTCTCTCTTACGCCTTTTTTTAAAAGTAATTCTAGAAAAAAAATAAGGAGAACTTAAAGATATCTAAGAGGATTATATTAATTAAGACTATATATTTATTTCTTTAAAAGCTATTCTTAATAACGCCTTCTAATATAGGATTTCTAAAAAATATCTCCTTAATATATAATAATCTAAAATCTTAAAGTAACTTAGAGATAAAAACTCTTAGGAAGGACTTCCTTTTATTTAAGTAAATAGCTTATTATATTTTAAAAATATTAATATTAATAATTAATAATAACTTTATATTTTCGAAAACTATACTAAAGAAATTATTTTTAAGTATTATTTTTATAAATTTTATACTAGTTAAAAATATATATAACTTAAATTTTCCTTTAGTTTTATTATTTCTTAACTAAAAAAGAAAATCGATAATTTTATAAATAAATATAATATTTATAAATATAATTAAACTAATAAATAGCCTCCTTTTAGGGAAATAGTTCCGATTTATTTCTTAGCGATTCCTTTTTATATAATTATAATAAATTTTATTACTAAACTTTTTCTAGTTTTTTCGGAAAACTTACCTTAGTCTAAACTTAAAGGAAAGTTTTATAATACCCTCCTTACCGTTACCGATAAGTTTTCGAAAATATATATTTTAACCCTTAAATATAATTACTTTACCGCCGAAAAATAAGCTTAGCGGCTATATTATAAGCTTACCTATTATAATTAAGAACTCCTAAAATAAATTATCTTTAATTAAGATCCGAAATTTATATTTAAGCTTTAAAAAACCTTATAGTTTACTTTTAGTATTAAACTCTTAATATTAACTATATATTACCCCTAAACTAATAGTTTATCTAAAAAATAAAACTAGATTATTAAAATTACTTTTAGATTCTTTATTATTAATTTCCTAATAAAGTAATAAATTAACGCCCTATTAGCTTTTTAGTTTTCTCTTAATAACTCCTTCTTTTTAGTTATTAAGATTACGCTAAGTAAGTTATTTATTAGATTTTAGATAAATAATAGTTTTTATTATCTAAGCGATTAAGTTTCTTCTAAATCCCGGGAAGTATTAAAAGATAAGGTAATTATCTTTATTACTTACGCTTAAGCTATAATAAAATAATATTATAATAAGAAATATTAGAAGCTTAAGTTTAAGCCCGGCGATTAAGTTTAGCTAAAATTTAGGAAAAGATATTCTATTCCTAATAGATAAGTAGCGAAGCTTTTAGAATAGTAAACTAGGCCCTTTTACGTAATCGAATAAATTAGCTATTTAGCTTATTAACTAGATCTTAATAACTTTATAAATATTTATCTTATTATATTAGTTATATAACTCTAACTAGCTAACGCTTTAAGAGAATAACTTAGCCCTAAGCTTAATACTAATAACTATAAGATCGAACGAATCCTTAATAGGAGAAAAGTTAAAAAAGGATAAGGTATTACTTAAATAAAGTATCTTATATATTAGAAAAGATATCTAAATAATAATAATTAGTAGGTAGCTAAAAAGGACTTCTAATAAAAGGAGATAATCGAAGAATTTAAGAAAGAAAAAGATAAGTTAGAAGCTTAGCTAGATATTACTAGGAAAAAATATATAAATACTTTTAAAAAGTACTAGCTATTAGAATAAGGTAAACGAGTTACTTAGTAATAAACGCGTAAAATCTCTAGGAAATAATAAACTTAACGTATCGCTATTTATACCGGATTTCCCTTTATTTTCCTACCTTTCTCTCTCTTACCTTTTCTCTTTTTTATTTATCTTTTATTATCCCCCTCTATATTTCCTATTTTTATTATATCTTTTCTATATATTATATTTATTTTTTTTATAATTATTCCCTTTTATCTTCTAATTCCTTTTATTATTATTATATTATTTCCTTTTTTTATATCTAAGATCGATCCGCTTTATAGTAATCCTTATTATTCTTACGATAAAATTTACTATAAGCTATTTTATAAATAGCTAATTTATACTCCCTTAGTACTTATATACGAACGCTTTAAGAAAGCTATTTAGCTATTTAAAAACCTCGCTAAACTTTAATATTTATTTAAATTACTTACTTATAAATTTAATAACTAGAAATTAAATAACTATATAATATTTATCGCTTAGAAATAAGCACTTTAAGTAAAAGGCTACGATCTATCTTTTAATAAGTTAAATAATCGTATTTATTATATTAATAAGAAAGTAAAAAGATAAGCTAATAGAGAATAACTCCCTAATAATAAGGATTATAATTCTAAGTATTCGCTTTTAAATAATAAATACTCTAGCTCTAATAACTCCCTATTTAAAGTTTCTAAAGTTATAGCGCTTAAACGTTTTACTTAATAAACTATTATAGTATCTTTTTCTACTACTAGCTTTACCTCTAAAGTACTAGCCCCTTCGATAAGAAACTATAGCTACCTTTTACTACTATATTCCCTCGCTAATATTAAAAGAAATATTTTTCCGTAATTTAAATAACCTAGAAAGAATTATTACGGTATATACGCGCTATTAGAAATTATAAAAGATTATATTAAAAGCTTAGTTAGCGGGTAAGTTTACTAAAACTTCGAAAAATTAGAGGAGATTAAGAGAATCCTAGCTATTATCTTATATACCGATTACCTTAATAAGATAAAATAAATAATATTAGCAGCTATAGAAAAGGAGATTAAAGTTAAGGAAGTAACTCCTATTTTTAGTAAATCCCTAGTAAGGCGATTTATTATTCCTCCTACTCCGACTTAATAAAGCGTCCTTAGAACCTCTAATAAGTAAACTCGCTTTACCTCTTAATAACTTAGAACCCCTATAATAATCTTTAAAATTATAATCTAATTTTAAAAAATTTTAGAAGCTAAAAATATTAAAAAAGCTAATAATAATTTTTTAATAACTTACTATAATAGTTTAGTTTAAGTTATTAAATACTCTTTTACTTTTTTCGTAATATATTATAATAAGTAAGCTTTAATATTCTAAGATATAGATATTACTTTAATCTAAGTAACTTATTTTAATAAGTACCTCGCTAAATATAATATTTCCCTTAGCTTAAGTTATATAGCGAAAATATTTAGTATTAGTAATAAATAGGTTATTAATTTCCCTATTCTTATACTTATTTTACTTAATACTCTCGCTTTTAAGAATATATTAATTAATATTAATAAGGTTACTATATTTATTAATAAAAAAGCCGCGCTTAATAATTTAGGGAAGATTCTAAAATTTTACGAGAGAAACTATTAAGACTTATATATTTATATAAGAGAATAAATATATTTACCTAGCGAAAATATCGTTACGCTACTACTAGCTATTACTATTAATTATATATTTTTATTAGCTTAAAGCGATATTATTAGAAATAAAATAATATTAAACTTTAGTAATATTCTAGATTTTAATATCTTAGATTTAGTTAAAATAGCTCCCGATAATATTACGAAAAAGCTATATAGTTAAATAAGCTAACTAGTTAAACTTTTTAATAATACTAAATATATTATAACTATTAAACTTATTAACGCTAACTTTTTCGTTAATATAATAATAAACTAAGGTATTCCTTAGCTCTTTATATAGCGCTAGCACAAAGCGTAGTAGAAATTAATAATACGCTTTATACGGAAAGTACGCGTTATATCGTTTAACTATTAATATATAATAGTTTTTATATCTATTCTACTATTAATAAGTAATAAATTTTTAAGTTATTTAACTATTAATAAGTAATAACTATTATATTTACTAAGCTTAGGTAAAAACCCCGTAAATTAATATACTTTTAGTATTATTTTTTAATATTTTTACGATATAGTACTAATTATATACTATTTATCGTATACTTTATACGCTATAAATAAAAAAAGAATATCGGCTATAATAAAAAGGCTATATAAAGCTTATTTATTATAGACTGCTCGTAATATACGCTTAAGGATAAGTATAACTATCCGTAATATAGTTAACCTTATTATTATTTATAATATCTTAGACGCCTCTATTTTCGCAAAGTATACTATACTTAAAGCTATAAACTATATCTCTTACGCTAATTATAGTAAGATTATCTATATTCGCTTTTATATTATTATAAGCGCTAGTTTATATAATAAGGATAGTAAGATATTTTCCTTTATTCTATTCCTTTAGTTTATATATTACGTTATATCCCTATTATTCTTATTTTTCTTTCTTAATATTATAATACCTTTTACCGTAATATATATTCTTTTATATATATTTAATATATATTATAATTTTCTTTTATTATTCTTATCTTAATTTTTTATTTCTTTTTTATATTATATAGATTAATTTAGTTCTCTATACGTAGATCCCCGATAATATTTCTTAATTTATAAATAAATATAATTATTAGAGTTAATATAGAAAAAGCTTTTAAGTATAATAATAGTTTCTAAAATAAAATAAAAAGTTAATAAAGCTATTAGAATTTTTTTCTAGCTTAGGGAGTTAATATAGGATATATAATAATACCCCTATAAATCGCCTAACCTTTTATAATATTTCCTTAGGATTTCCTAGGATTTCCCGCCTTAAGATTTTACTTAGATTTCCCCTAAAAACTTTATTACTTTTACGCTTAGGAAATTACTAGGATTTCCTCTTAGGATTTCTCTATAATAACTTTTAGGATTTTACTAAGATTTCTAGTAAGACTTAGTATTAAAATATACCTTTAGAAATCTCCGGATTTTACTAAGAAATCCCCGTACGTTAGGAAATTACCGCGTACTAGGAAATCTCTATTTTACTAATATACTCGGAAATTACTATAAAATCCCCTTAGGTAAATACTTTTAAGATTATACTAGGAAATCTTCCTTAAGCTCTTAGCTATATAATTAGCTTAATATTCTTTTAGGTAGTAATTTAGATTTTTTTATAGTTATTATTTTAATTCTTAAAAGACTTTTACTTATATTTATATTTTTTATAGTAGCTATTCTATAATCTTACGATTAGTAGCTAGCTTATCTCCCTTTCCTATATATTATATTTAGTAGCTAGCTTAGTATATACGATTACTAGTAGATTATATATATAAGTATATATTAAATACTAGCGCGGGCTTTTTAATAAGGCGGTAAAGAAGCTTTTTAAAAAAAATTAAGTTATTAAATAAAATTTTAATAATATAATTATATATAAAAAAATATTATTTTAAAACTTAGCGAAGTTTTTTAATAATTATTATTAATAGTATAGCGGATATAAACTAGATTTATAATAAAAATATAATAATATAAGCGGAGATTTTTAATATTAAATTATAATAGTATTACTAAAGCGACTATAGAAGTAAGCTAAAGTAAAGTTATAATTAAAGCTATCGAAGAGAGGAAGGAGAGGGGAGAGAAGCCCCCCTTCTAAGCTAGCTATATACCCCGCGTAATAACTAAGCGCTATTAGGAAAACCTAAATATGCCCGCTATAATCCCCCCTATCTAGCTATAATTAGTTATAAACTAATCCCTTATATAGCCCCCTCCTTAAGCTAGCTAAGGAAATAAGAGTATAAGATAGAAAAGTTATATACTATTATACTAGCATAATATTTTATATAGTCCCTAGCTAATAGCCTAATAGCTTTTATAGAAATAAGGATAAGAGGGCGGAAAGGCTCCCTTATAGCCTAAGGAATTAAACCCCGATTTTTATAAGGAAGATTCTAATAAGCTTAGAATTATAACACCGCTTAAGGTAAGGAAAGATAAACTTATATATTAGTAATAAAAACTTACTTATATAGCTAATATATAAAACTAAATAGCACCGTGCTAGTTATAGGAAGCTTAGAAAATACCTTAATTATAGTAAATAGTAAAGCTAGCTATATACTTATTACTATATATTACTAGCGCTAGTTTATAAGCTAAGGCGTAATATAATTATAGTATATATTTGCTAATAAATCTACGCGCTTAAGCTACGCGTAAACTATCCTTATATAAGGTAATATAATAAAGCCGGAAATTACCTAAGTTATAATATCTAATATATACTTATCCCTCCTTACTTATTATCCCCCTAATTAAAATATTACGGATTTACCTCTAACTACTTTACTTTATTTATAAAAAGCCCTAACCTTAATATCCTTATTTGCTTATAAAGCCTTAGATAATTACGCTTAAAATAACTAATCTAGTTATATTAATAATAACGCTAGCGCTTAGTAATATTAGAATAAGATTATATAAACGCGATATTTATTAAGTTAGTAGAAAAGGGGGGTAGTAAATTAACTAATATATTAGGAATATTCCTAAAACTAAATACTCTATTAAAGCCTTAAAAAAGGCTAGTAAAGGCCGCGTATATTATAAGCTAGTTCTTATAATTTAAGCGCTTTTATAGCTCCTTATATAGCTTAGATAAGAGTAGAATAATCTTAATATAATCGGACTAATATAATAGTCTAGCCTTAAAAAAGGTATATTCTTACCTTATAATATATTCTTTAAGGGGCTTTTATAGCCCCTAATATATCCTAACTAAAGAAAGACCTACTCGGCGCTTTTTATAACTCTCCCTAAGAAGCTTAGAGATATACGCTAAAAAAGCTTTAAGCTAGTAAGAAAAATCTATAGCTATAATAATATATAAAAGGAATATTTACTAGAAAATACTAAGATAAGAAAAGATATAGTAAAACTAGGACTTAGGCTCCTTAATTATAGCTTTATCGATTATAAATTTAATATATATAATAGCTAACTAAGAGTCTAAGCTAGAATAAGCTAAAAGCGGCTCTAATATAAGTAGAATTTAATAGCGTTTTATATTAAAATCTTACTTTTACGTTTAGTTAGCGGTAAGAGGAGCTTTAATTAATATAATAGTATTATTAAAATAATTATAGAAGTAAGCTAAAGTAAAGTTATAATTAAAGCTATCGAAAAGAGGAAAGAGAGGGGAGAGAAGCCCCCCTCCTAAGCTAGCTATATACCCCGCGCGATAACTAAGCGCTATCGGGAAGACCTAAATATGCCCGCTATAATCCCCCTTATCTAGCTATAATTAGTTATAAACTAATCCCTTATATAAATTATATATACTAAAAGTTTAATTTTAATAATATTTTAAATATTATTAATTTAAATATATTATTAAATATTATATAGCGAGGTTATAATATAGTAAATATTTTACCGCTTTATATATAAAAAGTAAGTTTACTTACTTTATAGCTTATAAAAAAAAACTATATTATTATTTTTTTATTAAAAGTTTTACTTTAAGTAAAGTTAACTTTACTTTAAGATAAGAGTAATATAAGACTAAGCGAAGGATATATATATTACCTAACTTTAAAAGTCTATAAACTAAAACTTTATATATACCGCCCCTCCTCCCCTTTTAACGCTAACTAGAAACTAATAATAGCTAGGGCGGAAACGCTAAAAAGTAAATATAGTAATACCTTTTTTAACTCCGATTTTATACTTATTTATAGCTCCGCTATAATAATCTAGCTATCCTCTAAGATTAGCTATTATAAGGTTTATTATAGAATAGTAAAACTTTTATATATTCTTAAGCTATATTAATAAAATAAATTAAATTATTAAGGCTATTTTAATTAAATATAAGGATTTAGTTTATAATAATAATAATAGCTAAAAAGATAAGTAAGTTATATAAACTTTATATTAAACCTAGTTTATATATACTTTTATTACTATAAAGTCCGCTCCGGGGGAAATATTAGCTTCTAAATTATTAGTTAATACTTAACTTATTAAATATATAAAATACCGGGTATAAGCGGGGTCTAACCTAAAGCTAAGGTAACGCTTAAGAAGAGGGTTTTACTCTAAGTTTTTCGGTTTTTCCCTCTTTTAGAATATATATAAGATAGTTCTAAGGTATATAAGGTATATTAGCGTATAAATTATTATTATTAAAAAGTTTAATATTATAAAAGTTAATTATTTTAATATAATATTATATATTAGCTAAAAACTTATAAACTTTTATAAAATATAAGTATTTTAAAATTAAAAGTTTTAAGATTTATATAATTATAAAGCTATTTAATTATTTATAAGATTTTATAACTTTATTTATATTTTTTATTATTATATTTCCGTTACCGCTAAATATTAAAATTACTTATTAAAAAAGAATATTACTTTTAAGCTTAGATTAAAATAAAAAAAAAGCTTTTAATAAAAAAAAATTAACTATATAAGCTTTTATACTTACCTTTTTCCGCTTAAAACTCTTAACTTGCTTTAAAACTAACGCTTTTAAAAATATTACTATTAATATATTTTAATAATAATAAAATAACTAAATATAAAAACTTATAAGTTTCTTTTTTAAAATTATAAACTTAGCGAAATATATTTAGTTAATTTAAAACTATAAACTTCTAATTATTATATAAAGCTTTAAGTATTTTTATTTAAAATTATTTAGGTAAAAGTTTAATATAATTATAAATAATAAGCCTTTAATTTATTTTATAATAAAAACACTACTCTTTATTAATTAAGTTTAATAATTTAATTTCTTTATTTAGTTTAATATTTATTTTCTATATTAGCTTAGCTAGCTAAATATAATAGTAAATATTTTTTTATAAAAAATAGCTAAGCTCTTAATTATAAAAGCTTATAAGTAAAAGAAAAAAACCTTAGCTATAATTCCCTTAAAAAACTTTAAATTTAAAGCCTTAAGTTATTTTTATAATTCCTTTAATTTCCTTTATAAAAAATATTATTTTATTAAGGGTAAAGTTAATATAACTAATTTAAGAAAAAAATATAAGCTAAAACTTTAAATTTAATAATAATTTCCTTATAATACTTAAGTAAAATAGTTAAAAGTAATTTTTACTTTATATAGCTTTAATTTAAAATATATATAAATTAGCTATTTTTACTTATAATAAATAAAATAAAATAATTTATTTATTTTAAATAAAGTTATTATTAGCTTAAAATAAAGTAAAATATTTATTAATATATTTATAATTATTATAAATATTAAAAGAATAAAATATTATAAAATAAAACTTTAAGTTTATTATACTCTTTACTTATCTTAATTTTTATATAAAAGTATATTACTTATAATAAAGAAATAATATTAAAAAACCGCTTTAAGTATAATTATATTTAAACTTTTAATTATAAATTAAGCTAGATTTTCGCTATATTATTATAATAATATTAATATTAATATACTAATATACCTTATATAGCTTAGAACTATCTTATATATAATTTAAAAGGGGGAAAAACCGGAGAACTTAAAGTAAAACCCTCTCCTTAAGCGTTACCTTAGCTTTAAGTTAAACTTTATCTATACTTAATACTTTATATATTTAATAAGTTAAGTAATAACTAATAATTAAAAAGCTAATATTTCCTTAGAAGCGGACTTTATAGTAGTAAAAGTATACGTAAACTAAGTTCGGTATAGAGTTTATATAGCTTACTTATTCTCTTAGCTATTATCTTTACTATAAACCGAATCTTTATATTTAATTAAAGCGGCTTTAATAATCCGATTAATTAAGGCCTTATTAGTATAGCTAAGGAATATATAAAAGTTTTATTATTTTATAATAAACTTTATAAGGGCTAATTTTAAGAGATAGCTAAACTATTATAGCGGAGCTATAGATATATTTAAAAAAAGAGTTAGGGAAGGTATTATTCTATTCGCTTTTTAGCGTTTCCGCTCTTATTATTACTAAACTTTAGTTAGTACTAAAAGGTAAGGAGGGGCGGTATATATAAAGTTTTAATATATAAACTTTTAAAGTTAGGAAATATATATATTTTTTACTTAGTCTTATATTACTTTTATTATAAAGTAAAATTAACTTTACTTAAAGTAAGACTTTTAATAAAAAAAGTAATAATATAGTTTTTTCCTATATATTATAAAATAAGCGGACTTACTTTTTATATATAAAGCGGCGAAATACTTATTATATTATAGCTTTATTATATAATATTTAATAATATATTTAAGTTAGTTATATTTAAAATATTACTACGGTTAAACTTTTAATATATATAATTTAATATTAAAAATCTTTACTTATATTATTATACTTTTATTATAAATTTAATTTATATTTACTATATTATTAATAATAACTATTAAGAAACTTGACTAAGTTTTTAAATAATATTTTTTATATATAATTATATTATTAAAACTTTATTTAAAAATTTAATTTTTTTCTAAAAAGCTTTCTTACCGCTTTATTATAAAGCTTACGCTAGTACCTTTTTTATAATAAAAGTATAACTTTTATTAATTAAGTATATTTTTTTTAAAAAATAATATAAAGCTATTTTAAATTAAATTAAAGCGTATAAATAATATTTTTAAATATTATTATAATATTACTATTAAGTAATTTCCTTATTATAAAAGCTTAGCTTTATTTATAAAACTTATAATTAAGATTTATTATAAATATTTTAAAGCTTTAAACTTAAAGGAAAGTAGTAATAAAGTTAAAATAAATTATAAGCTATCGCTTATATTATTAAAAAACTTATTTTTTAATAATCTTTTATAGCGCTTTAGCTATAATTATAGCTTATATTAAAGGAGTTCCGCTTCCTTTAAAGCTATAAAAAAGAGAGAAAACCGCGGCTATAATAGCTAAGAAAATATTACTAATTAATAAAGTTAGAATAAGGGGGGCGCCTCCTTAAACCCTTTTAAACTCCGCTACTTATTTAATAATTACCTATAAAAAGATAAAAATATTTTTTAAAATAATTTTACTAATATTTACCTTAGCTTTTAATAAGGTAATAAATATAATAAACTTTTAAGTTTAAGATTATTATAATTTAAAGTAAAGCTATATTTTAAGTAAAAAATTTTTATAGTTATATTAACTTATATAATATCGCCCTCCCCCTTAAAGTTATTTTAAGCGTAGCTTACTATTACTATAAAGTAATAAAGAGAGTAAAGTTAATTTATAATATAAGAATAAAAAGTTTATATCCGCGTTATTATAAGCGCGGAATTCGTAAAATATATAAAAGTTAGTATTTATTATTATATTATTAAGTAAGAAAAATAATATAATTAAAATACTTATAAAATATTATTTTTAGTATTTTTATTATTTTTTTAATATATTAAATATATAAATTATAAATAATATTAAATTTTTTATTTTAAGATTTTTTAATAAAATTTTTTAGCTAATTAATATTAAATATTATTATAATAATACTTTATATTTATAAATATAGGAAAGCGTAGAAATAACTAACTAATACTTAAATAAAAAGTTATAGTTTTATATAAATAAGTGTTAAGATAATAAAAATACTTTTCTTCCTATTCTAAACTTTACTTATAACTTTTTTTAATATATATTAATTAGTATATCGCTGCTTATTATTACTTTTAATAAGAATATAAGGAACTTTTTTCTAATTCCTAATATTATAAATATTTTAACTACTTTAAGCTTTATTATTATAGCTTATAAACTTATTACTTAAGTATAAAAGATATAATAATAAGCTTAAGCTACTAAAATAAAATTATAAAGTAAGTATAAAACCTTAGCTAATAAGAAATATTTCTTAGTAAATTTTATAAATAATAATAAGGTTTTCCTTAGCTATAAGGGTTTTATAATAATTATACTAGTAATATAACTTAACGCTTAATAATAAAGCCTTTTTATAGTTTTTAAAAAGTATAGTTATAGCTAAAGTTAGAAAAAAATTACTTAAGAGTAATTATATAAGTAATTTTTTATAATTTCTTTTTCGTAATTAAAATTACTTATAAGTAATTTTCTTTATCTATAATTTAAATTATATAAAAAAAATTATATTATAAGTGATTTTTTTAAAAAAATTATATATAATTTTTTATAATTTTTTCTAAAGATAAAAATATTTTTTTTTCTAATTAAAAATAATATATAAAGCTTATAAAAGTTAAAAAAAAGAAAGTTATTATTATTAAAAATAAAATAAATTTTTATCTTAAAAAAAGTAATAAAAAATAAAAATAAAAATAAATAACTAGATATAAAATAATATATATATATTTTTTTATATTAAGCTTAACTTTTATATATTTTATAAACTTTACGCTTATAATAATATAAATATAAACTTTTTATTCTTATATTATAAGCAGACTCTACTCCTTTTATTACTTTATAATAATAGTAAGCTATACTTAGAGTAACTTTAAAAGAGAGGGCGATATTATATAAGTTAATTATAACTATAAAAAATTTTTACTTAAAATATAGCTTTATTTTAAATTATAATAATCTTAAACTTAAAAGTTTATTATATTTATTACCTTATTAAAAGCTAAGGTAAATATTAGTAAAATTATTTTAAAAAACGCTTTTATTTTTCTATAAGTAATTATTAAATAAGTAATAAAGTTTAAAAAAGTTCGGGGAGGCGCCCCTTTTATTTTAACTTTATTAATTAGTAATATCTTCTTAGTTATTATAGCCGCGGTTTACTCTTTTTTTATAGCTCTAAGGGGAGCAGAACTCCTTTAATATAAGCTATAGCTATAGCTAAAGCGCTAAAAAAAATTATTAAAAAGTAAATTTTTAAATAATATAAATAATAGCTTATAATTTATTTTAACTTTATTACTATTTTACCTTAAGTTTAAGGCCTTAAGGTAATTATAATAAATATTAATTATAGATTTTATAAATAAAGCTAAGTTTTTATAGAAAGGAAATTACTTAGCGGCGATATTATAATAATATTTTAAAATATTATTTATAAGCTTTAGTTTAATTTAAGGTAGCTTTATACTATTTTTTAAGAAAAAGTATACTTAATTAGTAAAGGTTATACTCTTATTATAAAAAAAGTATTAGCGCGGGCCTTATAATAAAATAGTAAGGAAGCTTTTTAGAAAAAGATTAAGTTATTAAATAAGGTTTTAATAATATAACTATACGCGAAAAAATATTATATAAAAACTTAGCAAAGTTTCCTAATAATTATTATTAATAGTATAATAGATATAAACTAAATTTATAATAAAAGTATAATAATATAAATAGAGATCTTGAACGCTAAATTATACGCCTCGCCTCGCACCGCCCCGCCCCGCCCTACGCTACGCTATACCGCCCCGCTCCTTCCGCCCTATACCTTATAAACTTTTCTTTCTCCGCACTCCCCTCCTTACTTTACTTTCTTATAGTATTCGAGACTACCCCTAGGCAGTAAGCTTCTTATATTATACCGCTACTAGCTACCGCTATACTTTTATATAAGCGTATAGTAAGCCTTTCCTTTTATAATAAAAGGGTTTTACCTTACTTTAAGAGATTTTTCCTACTTAATATATTATAGAAGCTTTAGATATTATAAAGGCCCTTAGTATATAAATAAATAGAAAATAACGCTTAATTATATATATTAAAAGTTTAACTTTAGTAATATTTTAAATATTACTAACTTAAATATATCGCTAAATATTATATAATAAAGCTATAATATAATAAATATTTTATTACTTTATATATAAAAAGCAAGTCCGCTTACCTTATAGCTTATAAGAAAAAACTATATTATTACCTTTTTTATTAAAAGTTTTACTTTAAATAAAGTTAACTTTACTTTAAAATAAAAATAATATAAGATTAGGCGAAGAATATATATATTACCTAACTTTAAAAATTTATAAATTAAAACTTTATATATACCGCTCCTTTTCCCTTTTTAGCGCTAACCGAAAACTAATAATAGCTAAAGTAAAAACGCTAAAAAGCAAATATAATAATACTTTTTTCTCTAACTTTAACTCCGTACTTATTTATAGCTCCGCTATAATAATCTAGCTATTTTTTTAAAATTAGCTATTATAAAGTTTATTATAAGATAATAAAACTTTTATATATTTCTAAGCTATATTAATAAGGCCTTAATTAATTAGATTATAAAGGTCGCTTTAATTAAATATAAGACTTTAATTTATAATAATAATAATAGCTAGGAGAATAAATAAGCTATATAAACTTTATACTAAACTTAATTTATATATATTTTTCTTATTATAAAGTCTACTTTAGGGAAAATATTAGCTTTTAAATTACTAGTTAATACCTAACTTATTAAATATATAAAATACTAAGTATAGGCGGGGTTTAACTTAAAGCTAAGGTAATACTTAAGGGGAGGGTTTTACTTTAAGCTTTTTAGTTTTTCCCCCTCTTAAAATATATATAAGATAGTTCTAAGCTATATAAGGTATATTAGCGTATAAATATTATTATTATTATTATTTTATTTTTATATAATTATAGTATTAGATTTATTTTAAGAATTTTTATATATTTTTATTTTTATTTTTAAAAGATTTATTAAAGAAATATAAAAATATTAGTATCTTTACCTTATATAAACTAAATTATTATATAAAGCTAATAAAAAGCTATATAAAATAAAGCTTATACTAATATTAAAGTAAAGCTTTTTATTAATATATTAAATTTTTCTCTTTTTTTTATAATTTTTTTAATATTTTTAAAAAATAATTAAAACTCTTACCTTATATAAAACTCTTAAATAGTTAATATTAAGATTAACTTATAAATATAAGGTATAGAAATATAATTTAAATTATAAAAGAAACTTTATAATAAAGGAATTATTATATAAAGAAATTAATATTATAGCTATTTTAATAAGCTAGAAATAAAATAAAATATACTTTTTTTACTTTTTAAGAAACTAAGTTTCTTTTCCTATTATAAAACTTTAGTAAAGCTTTATATAAAAAGTAATAATTTTCTTATCTTACTAATTAATAAGCTTATAAATAAGATAAAATAAGAATAAGAAACTTTATTATTTTTATCTTATAAAAACTTATAAAAAAATATTTTAATTATTTTTTATATTATTTTTTTAATTATTTAAAAAGTAAATTTTAATAAGAAAGCTATAATTAACTATAATTATATATTATTATTATTATTATATTATTATACTAGTAGCTATAAGTACTACTAGAACCTCGATAATAAGTCGGGTAGGAAAAACCCTTTTATAAGAGGTAAAACCCCCCGTAGCGTAGTAAGACCGCGACTAGCTCGGGGCTAGGTAAGATACGCGACGCGTATAAAAGAAGTAGCTATTAGCTATAGTAATACTATATAATATAAGAAAAGATAAGGAAAGAAGAATAAGATAAGGAGAGATAAGGAGAGTAGCGGTATATATTATTTATATATACTAATATATACCCTTCTAAGACCTTAATATATACTTTTTAACCTTTTAGTATATAGCTATATACCCCTTATAGGCGCGGTATATACTTAAGTATATACCTCTTTATTAAGCTTTCCTAATTAGGAAGCTTTCCTAATTAGGAAATTATTTTTATAAATTAGTAACTTAAAGCTTAAAAGTATATAAAAAAGGGGGGGTTACTTTTACTAGTATAAGCAAACTATTATTAAATCGGAAGTCTTAATAGAATTAATTATATAAATAATCCTTATAAGTATATATATAGTTTATAGCTAACTTATACTAGAAGCAGAATACTTACTAAAAAAGATTATTTTTATAATATATTTTACGCTAATTATATTAATATACTTATAAGCTTTAAAAATCTTTACTAAGTATAGCGAAGTAAGTATTTAGCCTTAGTACGTAATTATATTTACTAATAGTTAGAGTAAATTAGCTTAATATATTTTATATAAAATATATAAATAATTATACTAAGTATAAGCTAATTATTAATTTTACTATAATAAAAGCTATTTACGCCGCGGTTAAGGTAGTTTATAAGCTAAGCTTTAGCTATAATTTTTAATTAGTAAGTTAAAACTAAAGTTATAGTAAGTTTAAGGTAAATCTTATATTAATAAAAGTAATAGAAAAATACTATTTAGCGTGTTAAGGAAACTCGCGCTATTACGTATTATAATAGCTCTTATATTAATTAAGTTATTTAAGTAGCTACTAGCTATATATTACTTTAAAACTTATAGCCTCCCGCTCTTAGCGAAAATCCTATTATTAAAGTAATTAAAAGTTTAACTAATATTAACTATATTATTATAGCTATTATAGCTTAAGCTTAAAAATAGCGTATCTTTTATATATAATTAATTAACTTTTATAACCGGGTAATAAATAAGTTATATTATATCCGCTATATAGCTAAGAATAAGGTAGCGTTATAAAGGACTCCTTCGCTTTATAACCGCCTTTTTATTTTTACTACTCCCCCGCTTATTATTAAAACCTCTATTACCTTAATACTTATAAAGTCTAAGTTAAAGTTAGAAATCGATAACTTTATTATACTTAATATTACTCCCGCCCTCGCTATAAAGGAAGCTCTCGCTATCGCTAAGGGCGCTATAAGCGCTTATAACGCTACCGCGCCGCCTCTTTATAAGGAGATTTTTAATCCTATTTAAGATAGTCTTATTAATAAGTAATTTAATAATAAGAATTTTATAATACTAGATAATAATTATATTATATTTAATATTAAATAGTAAAAGCTAGTAATAATTATTTTAAGTTATATTTATAATTATTATTAAGGCCGCGGCTATAGCCGCGGCTATAATAATTATAAATATTTTTTTATTTCTCGCGGTTAAATTAATTCTTTATATATAGTTAAGGTAATTAAAACTTAAAGCTAAGTATATAATAAGTAAAGTAATAAATAATAATATATTACTATATAGTAATTATTATATATCTATACTAAGGTTAGCGTCTCTATTCTCTTTCTCCTTATAAAGTAATAATATAAGGTTAAATTAGCGAAATCTCCTTAATAAAAGAAACTAGAATATAAATCGCGCTATAAATTAAAAGTTATTAAGTGCCTTAGTAAGGTTTTACTAGTCCTATATTAAGCGCTTATTAGCGTTAAGAAGGGGCTTATTTTTATAAATAAGAGGATAATTAATAAAAATATATAAGATTATTTTATCGCCGCTATTATATAAATATTACTTAGATATTACCTTAAATACCTTATAAGCTTAGAAGAATAAATTAATTCTAATATATCTAATCCTAAGCTATATAAATATTATACTAATATACTTAAAAAGCTCCTTATATATACGTAAGGCGGAGCTAGCTTTAAGCTATAATAGCTTATTTATAAAGTAGCTATATAATTACTTATATTTCTTTAACTTTCCCTTTTTAAAATGCTAATAAAGAAGCTACTTATTATAAAGTTAAATATTATAATTACGTTACTTACGCCTTACTGCTAGCTTAAGGCTAGCTTATATTATTTAAAAGTTCTCTAAGCTTTATAATACTTAATATTTTCTTTAGCGGGGGCGTCCTTTATATTTATAATATACTCACCTAGCCGCTTTTTCTATTATAATATAAATAAGGTTTATTATTTTAATATATTATAAGCGGTAATAAATATATATTATTCGGTAAGTAAAATAAAGGTTAAAAAGTAAAATAAAAGCCTCGGCCTTAATATAATAAATAAGGGTAGCTTAATAGGCCCTAGTAATAACTTAGAGATACTTAGATTACTTTATAGCTAAAGTTTTTATAATAAGGCTATATAGCTTCCCTCCTAGCTATATTAATAAGGTAAACTAAGTTATATTAAATAAGATAGCTAATTTAATAATTTTAATATAAATTTCTCTCGCTTTTAATAAAGTATAGCTTTATATTAACGCTATAATTTTAGTAAAGGCTAGATATTAGCGCTTAAGCTTAGTAGTAAATTTTAAAAAGTAAGATTTTTAATATAACTTATAATATAGCTAAACTTTTAAAAATTATACTTCCTATATTAGCTATATTATTATAGCTCTAAGCTAAAGCCTAATTATATCCGCTATTTTTATTTTTATAAAATATATTAACTCGCTTTTAGCTAGCTAAAAGGTTATTTTATATTCTAAAGCTTATTATTTATAAATTCGCTATATACGCTTAAGTTAAAGTAATACCTAAGCTTTATTACGCTTAATATTAAGGATATTAGTATTATTTTTAAATTTTATTATAAAAAGACTTCATATTAAGTTTAAGCGTTAATATAATAAGAATATATATAAGAGAAAAAGGACCGGTAATATAAGAGACTTTTAAGGGACCCCTTATTAAATTAAAAAGGTATTACTCAGTTTATAGTTAAACTTAAGTCTTAAAATATAGTTTATAAAATATTATTAGATAAATACCGTAACTTATTTAGGAGAGCTTAGGTAGTTTATAGTAATAATTAACTCTATTATAAGAGATATAATTAAAGGCCTCGGTAAAATTTAGTAAAAGGAGCAAGGTAATACTATTTTAATTTTAAATTATTTTAATTATTTCTATAAATATAAAAACCGCTATATTAGTAAAGCGCTATAATTTATTACTTATTTAGCTATTAGGGAGGATTTAAGCTTCCTTTATTATTAATATAATTTTCCTAATTATAATTATTTTTAAAACTTTCCCTATTATATAAAGGAGTAAAATTAGCTTATACTTACTTAAAATATAATATATAGCTAATAGCTTATTTATTTTCTAAATAATTATAATAATTAAGATTTTAAATTATAATAAGAAAAAGCTATTATTAATATAGCTTTAGAAGATTTTTTAGAAAACTTAGATAAGGGGGGGTTTATATCTTTTTAAGAAGCTAATTAAAATCTTATTAAGGCTAGCTAATTTTTAAGAAGCGATTAAAAAAAGAGTAAAATAGATATTTTTAATAATAATAGCGCGCTTAATATAAAAAAAAGGGAAAGGATTATTTAAAGTAAGTAAAAAAGCTATATCGGTAAGAGCTAAGAAGAATTATTAGCTAAGTAAATTATTAAAGAAAATAATTACTAATATTTAATTTAAATATTTTTAAAATATAAGGATATATACTAGCTTTAGCATAGCTTAGCTTTATAGCTAAGCTTAGTATTTTATAATTTAAGAAGTTAATAAGTTTACGAAGATATTATTAAAAAAGTTATGTTAGGTATTATAATATACCGCGCTAATTATAGTTTTCTATACCTTTATCGCTTCTTAATAATCTTACTAATAAAAGTTAGTAAAATTAATATACTAATAGCGCTAGGCTTTTTTTATAATTATTATAATAGCTACTATTACTTAATTTTACTATTTCTACGCTATAAGGTAAATTCGAATATATAATAATATTATTATTTTTACTATTATTTTTAGTTAATTATAAAATAAAGTAACCGCGTTTTTAAGCTCTCCGAATATTATAATAAGGTAAAGGTTTAGTTTAAGTTAATTCCGTACCTAAGCTATAAAGATATTTAGGTAGAAAAAGCGCTATATTTTAGTTAAAGTTATATTAAAATAAAAGTTAATACTAATTAAGATAACTTATAAAATATAATTAAAGCTAATAAGGTTAAGGTTATTCCCTTAATATATTACTTAGTAATTAAGTATAGCTTAAGCTAGGTTAATAATATTAGTTTACTAACTATATATCTCCTAAGTAACCTTACTAGGGGGCGTAAAGAGTTAGAGATAAAAGCTAGTTATTAGTTAAGAAAGTTAGATACCTTAGGGGAGGACTATTTATAATAATCTTAAGATAGGTAATAAAGGTTAAAGTTACTATATACAAGGGTAGCTATTAGGTTAAAGTTAGAGTAAATAATATTTTTTTAAAAAAAGGGGACTTAACTTAATTACTAATAAAGGTAAGTAAATAAACGTAATCTATAATAAGGGCAAGGTATAGAAAAGGATTAATATTATATTAAGGGCGGTAAGGGGGGTTTAAAAGGAAAAGTTTAATTATTTATAAAGATAGAAAATCGCTTAGCTATTAGAATTAATAAGTTTATATAATAAAATAACTAAAAGTAAGCGACCGAATTAGTTATATTATAGTTTCTATATATAAATAAGATTATAGCTAACTAAGCTATAAAGTGCTATATATATAAAATAGTTACGCTTTTATATATTTTAAAAGAGGATTTTAATCTTTATTAAAAGTAGATAAGATAAAAGTTTATAATTATATTAGGGTAAGTAAGGGGGCTCCTTATTCTTTACTAGCTCCTTATTCTTTTCGGGCACTAAGAGTAATACTAGTCTTATTATAGCCCCTTTTTAGTACTAGGCTAAGGTCCTTATTTATATTAAATTAAATTATAGCTTATAACTATAATTAGGGTAAGAGAGATCGCTTCTAAGATTAAACCTTAATAAAGCTATTACTAAACTAAAACTAAGTTAGCTATAAGTAATTTTAAAACTTATATAGTTAATAAGCGTAGTTATTATATACTTAGTCCTAATATACTTTTAAAATAAGATAGTCCTAAGATTATAAGGTATAATATTTTTTATAAAAAATATAGCTTCTAATTTTATTTTTAGCTAAGGCTAAGTATACGCCCTCTCCTTTTAAGTACGCTATAGCTATATAAAGGCTATAATATAGTTACTTATAATTATATTTCGCTATATATCTAAATTAATAATATTAGTAATATTATAAAAGCTATACTATATTATTATAATCTTTAATATAGGAAATTTCTATATTTATAATAAGTTTATTTTATATAAGTTTATTAATATTTATTATATTAATAACTCTTATTATAAAGTATATACGCGTAGCTCTCTTACTATAAGGCTAAAGAGCTTAAACTTAGGTAATTTTAACTTTATTAATTTTCTTAATTTATTATATAAGTATATCTTAGTCGCTATAAGCGGCCTCTATATATACTCTTTTTACTATAATAAAGTAAGTCCTTTAACTATAAACTACTCCCTTTTTAAAAATAATAAAGATTTACTTAATTAAAGCTACTCACTTTTTATATTTTAGATAAAATATAACTATAACGTTTTTACTAAAAAGCTATTATATTACTAATATAGTATTATATTTTAATACTATATTTATAGCTTATATAATTTTTTATAAAATTAGTTATAAGGTATTTATATTAATTATAGTATTTTTTATAAATATAGTAATTTCTTTATTAGAGTAGCTTAAGATAAGTTTAACTATTATATATTTATTAATAGATATAAAAGCTTATATAAGGCGAGCTTAATTAGTATTAAGGCTAATAGTTAATAAAAAGGCTTTTTATATAGCTTTAATAATTATTTTTTTAATTAATTTAATAATTTTAAGTAAAAGTTAGGTTATAGTTTAGTTTAAGATAGCTACGTATTTCTTATAAAATTTAGCTTTAAAAGCTATAATAATATCTTATATTTCGGAAAATACCGCGGCTAATATTACCGCGGTAAGCTTACTATAAGTATCTTTTATATTATTATTATTAAGGCACTATACTTAGTTTATTACTTTATTTATTTTAATATTATTATTATATTGCCCCTAGCTAAATTAGGGATATTATAAGGACTAGCTTAGTCCTCGTAACCCCTTATCTATAACTATAAACATATCGCTCGCTTTTAAGCCCTAGCTTTAGCCGCTACGGGCGCTATTATCGTCTCCTTAATAATAAATATATTAAAGCGAGCGGAAAATTAAATAATAGATCCTATCCTATTATTATAAAAAGTAATTATAATTATATAAATATAATAATAAAATTAAGTTTTAAAAATACTTATAACTTAAAAAAAATAATAATATATTTTTTATATTTTTTTTAATTTTTTTATATTTTATTTAAAATTATTAAAAATCTTATATTTTAAATAATATAAGTATTTACTTAGGAAAATAAGTCTTTTTAATTAATTAAAGTATTTTATAATTATCCGTTTCCTATAAAAACTTATATATAAATTCTTTAAAAAGTTATAAGTTAAGAAAAAGTAAGCTTGTTTATTTTAGATAAGTGGGGCGTTTTTTCTACTTATTTTTAGGAAGGAAGAGTATAAAACCTTATATTAGCTTATAATACTTTAGAAATACTAGGAAATATGCTTTTGCTAACGTTACTACCTTTTACCGCTATAAAAAAATAACTAAGGTACTTATAGAAAATCCTAAAAATATTAGGAAATACTAAAGCTTCCGCGCTTCCTAGCTATTTACCTTATATACTAAATTTCTTATATTTTAATAATAGAAAATATAATCTTTTTTCTTTTTACTTCTTTATTAGAAATTATAAGTAGAAAAAAAAGAAAAATATATTTTAAAATTCCTTAATATTTCTTAGCTAATTTTATACTTATTAAAATTTTTAAATTATTTTTATTTATCTTCTAATAACTATAATATTTAATATAAATTTTTATTAATTTTCTTTATATTAAAAGTAATATATTACTATAAGGTTCTCCTAATAAAGAATAGTTTTTAGCTTTTTAAGCTAATTATCTATTTTTTTTACTTTTTACTTTATTTATTATTTTTTTAATTTAATTTATATTAAATCTTTCTTTTAATAATTTTATTATATACTTAAGCTACCTAGCGCCTCTTTTATAAAAACTAGACACGCTAATAAGAATAATAAGAAAACTGTCTTTAATAAGCCCGCCCTAAGTTTACCCTTTTTTAGCTAATTTCCCCTAGCGCTTAAACTAGCTTATAATTATTATAATATATTATAATCTCTTAAAATATATTAATATTATAATTACCTAGCTATATATAAGTAAGATTAAGCTATAAGAGTTCCTTTTTTTACGCTAAATTTTAAATATAGTTACTTTAAATTATTAATATAGTATTAAGCTATAAAATATATATTACCTCCTCTTATAATACTCTAATCTCGCTATTTAAAAAGATAAACTATTATAATATCTCCGCTCTAAATCCTCCTTATAACTTAAGCTTAATAATTATATTTTTATATTTACTATTATAAAGTAAATATTACGCTATATTAACTTTTATTAGTTTAACTTTATTAAAACTTTATACGCGTCCCCGCTAAACTTACTATAAGTTTAAACTTGCTATACTCCTATTTACTAAACCTTTTTATTATTATATAACTTATAAATATCCTTCCTTTTTTACTTTATCTAATTACTGTTTTCTCCGCTTTATTCTTATATAAGCCTTTTACCTTATTAGTTTAAATTTCCTTACTAATATTATTAGAATCTTTTAGCTATAAGGCTCGCTCTCTTATTATTACTTAAGCGAAAAACTAGCTTTAAGTAATTAATAGATTTTAAATAAATAATAGTTTAAACTTAAGAAATACTCCTAATATAATAGGTAAGGCTTTTACTAACTTAGCTTTTATTTTTATCTTATCTTTTAATATACTAAAAGTTTTTAAGCTTTTAATCTTAAAAGACTTTAATAAACTTATTAGCGATTTTATAGCTAGCGTTTATTTCTTTATAATATTAGTTTAGATTACTAGTAAACTAAACTTAATAAATATATTTATAATTATAAATATAAAATTATTACACTTATTTATTATTACCTAAATATAGCTAGCTTAGTAGTTTTTAAGCTTCTAAATAAATAATAACTTAATTATTATATTTAGTAATACTTTTTACTTACTAAGCGCGTAGAAATAATTATAGCTAAGATTTAAATTAGCTTTTTTCTTAACTAATAACTTTTAAGCTATAAGCTTTATTATATTATCTTAGCTAGCTAGCTTAGCTATACTTTTACCTAAATATATTTACTTTATATATAATATTATTATATTAATAATTTTAAAAGCTTTTATATTATTATTATTATTATTATTATTATTATTATTATTATTAAAATTTAAGATTATTATAGCTAAACGCGCTTTCTTAGCTAATTTTAACTAAGACTTAACTAATATATAACTACGTTTAGCCTTAGCCTTACCTTTATCTAGCTTTTTATTTTTCGCTTTACTTTTAGCTTTATTAGCTAACTTAGTCTCCTTAACTTTAGTTAATATTAAGTCCTTTATTATAGCGATTTTATTATCGTTCCTATTAATAATATTACTATTAGTAAGACTTAGCTTTATATTATTAAAAGAAGCTTTTATAGCCTTTACTACTTTATATACTTATTTTATCTCCTACTTAGCTTTTAGCTAAGTAATATAGCTTAAAGTAATAGTAATAGCGGACGCTAGCGTTATTATCTTCTTAATAGCTATAGCTAAGGTTATCTTTTTTTTACTATAAATATTTAACTTATTTATTAAGTATTTTAACTTATTAATAGCTTTAATTATACTTATTATTATTATATTTAGCTTCTCGCTTATATTAATAATATTAGCTAAAATATTATTAAGGGCTATTTTAATAAGCTTAAAAATATTATATATTAACTTAAAAACTTTTATTATTTTATTTAAATTAGTAAAGATAAAGATAGCCTTAGTTAAGGCCCGTTTAATATTATATATATTTTTATAAGCTAAAAATTAATTCTTATCTTTAATAATATACTTTACTTTTATTAGAAGCGCCTTAATATTACTTTAATTTTTTTACGCTTTATATTTTTTATACTATATATAATAAAGTTTAGTAATATTTATTATTAATAACTTATATATTTTTAGCTTATTAGCTTATTATTATAAGCTATAATTTAAAAAGTATTTATTATTATATAGTTTATATTTTATTTTATATTAATAATATATACTTAAGTTATAAGATTTATTACGCTATTAGCTTTTATATTTTTATTAAGTTTTTAATAAAAAATTTACTTACTTTACTATACTTAATAGCTAAAATATCCTTAGCGTAAGCGCTTTTATATAATATAGCTTATATATATATTATAAAAGATTAGGTTTTTCTTTTTAATTTTTACTTTCTTAATTATATTAATATTAGTTAAGAGTTAAATTAGTAATCGGCTATAAAATATTATTTACTTTTATAATAAAAGTAATATTTATAGTTTCATATATTCTTATAAGGAGAAAAAAGAGAAAGAAGCTATATATTACTTAGCTTTTATTTACTTATACTTTAATAATAAAGTATATACCGCCCCGCCCGCTTACTAATTTATAGCCCGCTAAGCTAATTTAATATATACTTAATATATACCTATATATAACTTATTATTTTTATAAAATATTACTTATAGCTTTACCTTAGTTTATTAT
Source organism: Ophiocordyceps camponoti-saundersi (nom. inval.) (assembly GCA_003339415.1). Classification (NCBI taxonomy): domain Eukaryota; kingdom Fungi; phylum Ascomycota; class Sordariomycetes; order Hypocreales; family Ophiocordycipitaceae; genus Ophiocordyceps; species Ophiocordyceps camponoti-saundersi. Next base: position 2,200 of record PDHQ01000185.1, on the reverse strand, counting down.
TTTACTATAGCCTTATAAGCTTAAGTAAGGCCTGTAATAGCGCTTTTTCCTACTCTTCGACCTTACCTTATTAGGCTTTTACCTCCTAAGTAAGGGGTTTTCCCCCGGGCCTTGCCCGGTTTTTCCCCCCTCCTTATATATAGTAATTTTAAATACCGTTTAAGCCTCTAGTATAAATTCTAATAATAATAATATATACTTAGGCAAATAAGCCTTTTTAATTATTTTAAATATCTTATAATTATCTATTTTTTATAAAAATTTATATATAGATTTTTTAAAAAGTTATAAGTTAGAAAAAAATAAGCTTATTTATTTTAAGTAAGTAGAGCGTTTTTTCTACTTATTTTTAGGAATAAAGAGTATGAAACCTTATATTAGCTTATAATATTTTAAAAATACTAAAAAATATACTTTTATTAATGTTACTACCTTTTACTATAATAAAAAAATAACGAAGGTACTTATAGAAAGTTTTAAAATATTAGGAAATACTAAAGCTTCCGCGCTTCCTAGCTACCTACCCTATATACCGAATTTTTTTACATTCTAGTAATAAAAAGTATAATCTTTTTCCTTTTTATTTCTCTATAAGAAATTATTAGTAGAAGAATAAGATATTTTTTTTAAAAATTTTATAATATTTCTTAGCTAATTTTATACTTGTTAGGATTTTTTAATTATTTTTATTTAGCGCTTTAAAGCTATAATTATTAATATATATATATATATATATTATTTCTTTTTACATTAAAAAAATATATTATTATAAAGTTTTCTTAATAAAAAAAATACTTTTAGCTTTTTAAGCTAATTATCTATATTTTTATAAATTTTACCTTAATTATTATCTTTCTAATTTAATTTATATTAAATCTTTCCTTTAATAGTTTTACTATATACTTAAGAAAACAAGCCTTTTTAATTATTTTAAATATTTTATAATTAATCGTTTCTTATAGAAATTTATATATAGATTCTTTAAAAAATTATAAGTTAGGAAAAAGTAAGCCTATTTATTTTAAGTAAGTAGGGTATTTTTTCTACTTATTTTTAAAGAGGAAGAGTATAAAACCCCGTATTAGCTTATAATATTTTAGAAATACTAAGAAATATATTTTTGCTAATATTATTACTTTCTACCGCTATAAAAAAATAACTAAGGTACTTATAGAAAGTCCTAAAATACTAGGAAATATTAGAATTTTCCGCGCTTCCTAGCTACTTACCTTATATACTGAATTTCCTACGCTCTAGCAGTATAAAGTATAAACATTCCCCCTTTAACTTTCTCTTTCTTTTCTCTTTCCTTTCTTTAACAATTTCTACTTCGTTTCTTATCTAAATTAAATAAAAAAAGAACTATTCGTAACCTCTTTTTCTCTTCTTCTTAATTTTTTTAAGTACGTGACTTTTCTTACTATATCTGCCTTATACGCGCCTACTAAAGCCTCTGCTTCCTACGCTTTTAAGTTTTTAGAAAATCTTAGAATTTTAAAAGCTAAGCCTTTTAAAGCTAAGCTTAGTAAAGCCTTTTTTTTTTAAATATTCTTTATAGCTTACTTTAAGCTTTAATTTTTAAGCTTTATTTATTATTAAAAAAAAAATAAAAAAAGTAGTAAAAAAAAGTAAAATTAGTAAAAAAAAATACTAATAGATTTATAATAAAAAAAATAAAAAAGGAAAAAACTAATAAAAAAATATATTTAAAACTAATTTTTTAATATTAAAATATAATTAGGAAGACTTTAAGTTAAAGCTTAATTTAAGCTTTAAGCTTTATATTTTTTAATATAAGCTTTTTATAAGAAAGCTTTTACTTATTAACTTATAATAATAGCGTTAAGTTTTATATACTTATATAATATAAATATATTTATTTTTTTTATTTTTTTTTCTTTATTAACTATTTATTATAATTATTATAAAACTTTTAAATAAATTTATATAAACTTAAAAAAGTATTATAAATATTAGAAAATTTATATAAACTTAAAAAAGTATTATAAATATTATTATAAAAGTATAGCTTTTAGTAAAAAAAGTAAAAAATAAAAAAAGTTTATTTATTTATTTATTTATTTATTTATTTATTTATTTATTTATTTATTTATTTATTTATTTATTTATTTATTTATTTATTTATTTATTTATTTATTTATTTATTTATTTATTTATTTATTTATTTATTTATTTATTT
>PDHQ01000184.1:0-67225 GCA_003339415.1 Ophiocordyceps camponoti-saundersi (nom. inval.) | reverse complement strand
AATAATAATAATAATAATAATAATAATAATAATAATAATAATAATAATAATAATAATAATAATAATAATAATAATAATAATAATAATAATAATAATAATAATAATAATAATAATAATAATAATAATATTTATAATTATATTTTACTTTTTATATATTTTATAAACTCCGCGCTTATAGTAACGCGGATATAAACTTCTTATTCTTATATTATAAGCAGACTCCGCTCCCTTTATTACTTTATAGCGATAATAAGCTGCGCTTAAAGTAATTTTAAAAAGGAGAGTAACGCTATATAAGTTAATTATAACTATAAAAATTTTTTACTTAAAATATAATTTTACTTTAAATTATAATAATTTTAAATTTAAAGGTTTATTATATTAATTATTTTATTAAAAGCTAAGGTAAATATTAATAAGAGTATTTTAGGAGATACTATTATTTTTATATAGGTAATTATTAAATAAATAGCGGAGTCTAAGAGGGTCCGGGGACGCGCTTTTTTTACTTTAACTTTATTAATTAGTAATATTTCCTTAGCTATTATAGTTACGGTTTCCTCTCTTTTTTATAGCTTTAGGGGAAGCGGAACTTCTCTAATATAAGCTATAATTATAGCTAAAGCGCTAAAAAAGATTATAAAAAAGTAAATTCTTAAATAATATAAATAATAGCTTATAATTTACTTTAACTTTATTATTACTCCGCTTTAAATTTAAAGCCTTAAGGTAATTATAATAAATATTTATTATAGATTTTATAAATAAGGCTAAGCACTTATAATAAGGAAACTATTTAATAGTAATATTAAAATAATATTTTAAAATATTATTTATAAGCTTTAGTTTAATTTAAAATAGCTTTATATTATTTTTAAAGAAAAAATATACTTAATTAATAAAAGTTATATTTTTATTATAAGAAAATATTAATATAAGCTTTATAGTAAGGTAATAAGGAAGCTTTTTAAAAAAAGATTAAGTTATTAAATAAAATCTTAATAATATAATTATATATAAAAAATATTTTTTAAAAACTTAATAAATTTTTTTAATAATTATTATTAATAATATAGTAAATATAAATTAAATTTATAATAAATATAAAATAATATAAGTAAGAATCTTTAATATTAAATTATATATACTAAAAGTATAACCTTAATAATATTTTAAATATTATTAATTTAAATATATTATTAAATATTATATAATAAAGCTATAATATAATAAATATTTTATTACTTTATATATAAAAAGTAAATCTACTTACCTTATAGCTTATAAGAAAAAATTATATTATTACTTTTATTATTAAAAGTTTTATTTTAAATAAAATTAATTTTACCTTAAAATAAGAGCGGTATAAGACTAGGCGAAAAATATATATATTACTTAATTTTAAAAGTTTATAAACTAGAACTTTATATATATTACCCCTCCTCCCCTTTTAGCGTTAACTAGAAACTAATAATAGCTAGGGTAAAAACGCTAAAAAGCGAATATAATAATATCTCCTCCTTTAACTTTAACTTTATATTTATTTATAACTTTATTATAATAATTTAGCTATTTTTTAAAATTAGCTATTAAAAGGTTTATTATAAAATAATAAAACTTTTAAATATTTCTAAGCTATATTAATAAGGATTTAATTAATTAAATTATTAAAGCTATTTTAATTAAATATAAGGATTTAGTTTATAATAATAATAATAGCTAAAAAGATAAGTAAGCTATATATTTATTTATTTATTTATATGCTAAAGGCCTTTATAATATCTAAAGCTTTTATAATATAATAAGTAGGAAAAATCCCTTAAAATAAGGTAAAACTCCCTAATTATAAAAAGAAAGCTTACTATATACTTATATAAAAATATAATAATAATTAGTAATAATATAATATAATAAGCTTATTACCTAAAGATAATCTTTAATAATATAAGAAAAATAAAGTAAGGAGGAGAGTATAAAGAAAAAGAAAATCTATAAGGCGCGGGGCGGAAAAAGCGGGGCGGTATAGCGTAGCGTAAGGTAGTATAGGGCGGTATAAGGCGGTATAAGGCGAGGCGATATAGCGCGGGGCGGAGGAAGGAAAGTCTAAGAAGGGGTAAGGTAAAGTAGCGGGGTAGCTACTTTATTATTTATTAGTAATTAAAAAGGGGGGGCTATATCTTTTTCTTTTTTACCTTTTTTTTCTTTTCCTTTTTTTCTTTTTTTTTATTATTTTTAGAAAAAGGTATATTTTTAACTTTTTTTTTAACTTTTCCTTTTAATTTTTATAATAAAAAGAAAATAATAAAAATTATATAGTTATATTAATAAAATAATAATAATAAATATATTTAAGATTATTTATAATAAGCTTTATAACTTTTTTTATATTATATATATAGCTTAGCTAGCTAATTATAAAGTTTTATATTAAAAATAATAAAATAAATAATATTATATAATATTAGCTATATATAAAGTAAATAAAATATATAAGCTTATAATTAGCTAATATTTTAATTATATTAAGGCTTAATATAAATATTAGCAAATAAATAAAGTTAGAAATTAAAGGTAAAATTAAAGTTAAAGCTTAAAATATTAATTAAATTATAAATATATTTAAAAAAGTTATATACCGCTATAATAAAAATAGCGTAATATATTAATAAAAAAAGATAGCTAAATAGCTTATTAGTAAATATAAAATAATACAAAGTAAAGCGAAATTAAATATAGCTAATAATAAAGAATAGGAAAAAATAAGTTAACTTATATAATATATAAAAATAAAATAAGATATTAAAGCTTTAACTTAGTAAGATAATAATAACGCCTTAAGCAAGCGCCTTAGTAAAGTTAGCTATTTTAATAGCTACTTTTAATATTACTTTTACTATTATAATTATTAATACTCCTTAAGAATCTTATATATTAATACTAATTTACCTTAAAATATTTAGTAAATAGATAATTATTAATATAAACAGAGTAAAAGGCGGGGAGGGGGGCGGAGTAATAATAATAATAGTAGTAATAATAAATATAATAATTAAATTATAAATAGAGGTAATAATAATAGCGAGTATAAAAAAGAAAGTAAAGGCGGTAATAAGGAGTGCGGGGGTAAAGGCGCTAATTTAAATAATAATAGCTATAATAATAATAATAAAGTTTATAATAAAAATAAAAAAAGTAATAATAATAATAGCGAAAATATTTATAATAATAATTATTATTATTATTATTATTAGCTTAAAAAACTTTATTATATTATTTTTATAAAAATTTTAATTAAAAATATATTTAAAAAAATAAAATTTTTAATTTATTATATATAATATAGAATATAATCTTAATTAAATATAAAATAATATTAATTAAAAAGTAATAAATTATATTAAAGTTAACTAATTTAAATATATTTTAGAGAATATTATTAAAATTTAATATATTCTTAACTTAAATTTACTAAAGCTAAAGCTAAAGCTAAAAATAAAGCTAAAAGCGGAAAATAAAATAATAGCTTAAACGCTAGTTTTTATAATATTAATATTAAAAAGTAAATTAAATTAGATAATAGTTAGAGAAAATAAGGAGAGGGCGAATAAAATTAAAAAGGTAAGCGGAGCGAAAAAAGTAAGTAATATAGAGGAGGGTAAAACGAAATAAGAAATAAGAGAGATAGAGGCTAAGGAGGCGGTAAAGAAAAAGTTAAAGCCTATTCTAAACTTTATCTAAATATTAAAATTATTTCCTATAAAATCCGCGTTAATAGCGTTAAAATATATAGTAAAAAGCGATAATAATAGCTTAAAAGATAAGCTTATAAAAGTTAGAGGTATTATTAAGCGTAGAAAATAAAGTAAAGGGCGGGGCGGGAAAAAGGGTAAAAAAGCTAAGCGGGCTAAATAAAGCTAAGCGGAGTAAAAAGTAAAGTTAAAAGTAAGGTATAAAATAAATAAATAATAATAATTATATAGTAAAAATATTAAAAACTAACCTTTATATTTAAACTTTATATTTAAATATTTTAATATATTTAAATATTATAAAATAATAAAAAAAGGTTAAATTAATAAAAATATTATTAGTAGATAAATTATATAGTAAAAAAGCTTATAATAGCCTTAAAGCTAAAAGCCTTATTAAAATCCTTATAGTTTTAAATTAAATTTATAAAAAATATTAATAAGAGCGTTTTTTTATAAATAATTAGTTTATAATATAAAGTAAAGTAAGCTATTATTTTATCTTTCTTATTATTATAAGGGTAATAAAAAGTTATAATTATAAGAATATTATAAATATAAAGAAACTTATTAAAGCTAATTTTTTTATTATAAAGCTAAGTTAAAGCGTTATTTAGGAATATTAGAAAGCTTTAATAAATTTATAAAATATTATTAAGTTTTAGTTAAGGTAATTTATTAATAAAATATTTAAAAAACTAGCTATATTTTTAAAGCCTTCTTTTCTTAAAATTCTAGCGGAGTTATTATTTTTTATAAAGATAAGCTTTTAAAGTTTTAGGAGATTAAAAGGTAATATCTAAAGTTTATACTTAAGTAGTAAAAAAAGATTAGAGGGATTTAAGGGGGATATAAGTAAAGCGGGGCTAACTTTTATAATATTAGTAAAAATATATAATAATTCTTTTAAAAGCGGAGCGGATATAAGTTATAAGCTTTTTATTATAAAGAAGTTAATAGCTATAAGTAGCGTAGTAAAATAAGTAAATATTAATAAAAGGGATAAAAGTTTCGAACTTAATATAATAAGAAAAGGTTACTTAATATATTTTAGAGATAATATAAAAATATTTAAACTAAGTTATAGCTAGCTATTAAAAGATAAAGCTTTTAAGTTCCTTACTTAGTAAAGTTAAAGTAGAGTAAATTATAGCGCTAAAAGCGATTATAAATTTAATAACCTTAGTATAAATTTCCCTTACTTAGAAAAGTAAAAAGCTTTAAGTAAATAAAATAAGCTTAGTTAGAGTTAGCTATTAATAAGTAAGCTTTTTTATAAAATAATAAAAATATAGCTTTTATTAAAATTTATAATAAATCTAAACCTTAAATATATATATTTTTTATATAAGTTAAATAATATTCCTATTAAAGACTAGCAGAGTTATATTAATAAAATAAGCTTTTATAAAATAAAAAAGCTTACTTTTAAATAGCTAGAAAGTTATTTTATACTTTATTACTTAACTTTTCACGATAACGGGATAGGACCTATTACTTAATCTTTCGCTCTTTACTATATATATATATTATATTACTCTAATAACCTATATAGGTATCTAAGTATATAATCGTTTAATAGAGAGGAAAAACTAGAGTGCCCGGGGGAAAACCCCTTACTTAATATATTCGGCTAGCTTATAAGCTAATTACGTCGTATCGGAAAGCTTAATTATTATAGGAAATATCCGAAGTTACGCCGGTCTTAAGCGAGAAATACCTATATTTCTTATCGTATATCTTATCTAAATTCTAAGTAATTCTAGTATATATATTAATAAATATTATAGCGAAGATATATTATTTCGTAATTATACTTTATTATTAAATTATAGTTACTATTAAAAGGAACCTATTTTTTTAATAACCTACGTTATCTAACTATACCCTTACCCCGCGCCTTACCTTACCTAAGCCTCGGCTAGGTTACTACTCCTACTAAGAGAGGGAAGGAGCCCGGTAAAGTTACTACTCCTGCCGGGGTTATGCCGGGGTCGGACCGTACCCCGGCTATATAGTTAGGGTGAAAAATACCCGTGCCCTCCGCCGGATTCGAACTAACTGCCTCTCTTATAGGAGACTAATATCTCTAAACGCTTAACTACTACGCTAGGAGGGCTCTTTACTATATATTTATTACCGAGAAGGAGTTAATAGCGCCCGCGGCGGCTTTAGCCGGGGCCTAAGGGGCAGGCAACGCGCCTATAGTTATAGATAAGGGTATATAGGGACTAGGATAGTCCTTATAGTACCCCTAATCTAGCTAAAGATAATATAATAATAGCGTTAGAATAGGAGGAGAAGTAGAGTAAGTATAGGACCTTTATAATAGTAATATAAAGGAAGCTTATAATAAATTAGCCGCGGTAGTACTTACCGCGGCGTTCTCTAATACTTAAAATATCGTAGTAGCTTTTAAAGCTAAACTCTATAAAAAATTCGTAACCTCCTTAGATTAGAATATTACCTAACTTTTACCTAAGATTATTAAGTTAATTAAGAAAATAGTTACTTAAGCTATATAAAAAGTATTTCTATAAACTATTAGCTTTAATATTAGTTTAACTTAGCTATTATAAGCTTCTATAATTATTATTAGTAATATAATAATTAAACTTATCCTTAATCGCTTTAATAAAGAAATTACTATATTTATAAAAAATATTATAATTAACGTAGATACCTTATAGCTAACTTTATAAAAGATCGTATAGGCTACGAATATAGCTTTAAAATATAAGGCTATATTAGTTATAAGATAACTCCCTAATAGAGATATAATAGTTATATTTTATCTAAAATATAAAAGATAAGTAAGCTTAGTTAAGTAAATCTTTATTATTTTTAATAAAAGGGCGGGTTATAGCTAAAAAACCTTCTTTATTATAATAAAGGAAGTATAAGTAAGGGCCGCTTATAATAACTAAAATATACTTTTATAATAGATTAAAAAATATAATAAGGTTAATATCGCCTAAGTTTTAGCGCTTTAGCCTTATAGTAAGGGAGCTATATATACTTATATTATCCTAAAAATTACTAATATAACGAATACTAATAAACTTATATAAAATAGCTTAATTATAAATATAATAATCTCCTATATAGAAATTTATAATAACGTAATATAACCCTAATAATACTACTAATATTACTAATATAAGTATATAGCGAAATATTACCGAAAATAGCTATATTATAAAATATATATAGCTATAATATACTTAAAAAAGGAGAGCGTATATTTAGCTTTTACTAAAACTAATATTAAAAACTATATCTTATATAAAGGGAACTACGCTTTATAATCTTAAAACTACCTTATTACGAAAATATATTAAAACTAAATATATAATAACTATATATACCGATTTTATAAGTTTTAAGATTACTCTTAGCTAACTTAATTTTAAACTAATAATAGCTTTATTAAAATTTAGTTTTAGAAGCGGTTACGCGCGGCCCCTATATAGTTATAAGCTATACTTTATTTTAATATAAATAATAAGCCCGCCCTAGCACTGAAGAGAGGCTAAGGCGGGAGTAGCGCTACCCCCGGACCTTATAGCGGATAGGGTAGCGGTAAAGCTTAGGGAACTTATCCTCCCCCTCTTACCCTTTCCCTTTTTATTATACTCTCCTCTGCCCCCTCCTCCGCCCCTTTTTCCGCCCCCTCCTTTACCTTAATATAATCGTAAACTTTTACCTCTCTTACTCCTAATAAAAATTAAAACCTTTTTTTAGAATATATAAAAGCGTAATTATCTTATTTATATTACGCTTTATAGCCTTATCGGCTATAATCTTATTTATTTATAAAAATTATAATATAATTAATTTAAACGCTCTCCGCTTCCTAATATCTTATTATATAAACTTATAAATTTTAATAACTAAGTAATTTTCTATATTTATAAATAACTAAACCTCTCCTTTTAGATATTTTTTATTATACTTAATATAGCTTCTATCTTTTTCTATATTATACCCTTATTATAAATTATATCTATTTACTTATTTTTATTAATAATCTAGTTTAGCCCCTTTTTATAGCGTAATTTTCTTTACCTTAACTTAACCTTTATAGCTACCTTTTTATATAGCGATTTTAACTTTTATTACCCCTTATAAAATTATTACGAAAAGTCCTCCCTTAAAATAGCTAATTTTCTTAATCTTATAACTAGCTTTTATTTTAAACTTATTATATTTATAAGCGAAGTTACTTAGGAAATATATAATAAACGAACTAGTATTATTAACCTAGCTTAAGCTACGCTAGATTACCGCGTAATATACTAAGGAAATAATCTTAACTTTATCGGCTCCGATTATATTCCGTAAGTTATTTATATAAATATTAACCTCCGCCTTAATATTATATTAACTAAGATTTAGCGCTTTTTTTACTTAGATATACTTATAGCTAAGGTACGGAACTAACTTAAGCTTAAACTATATTATACCTCTATACCCGAAAACTTAAAAAGAGTAGTTACTTTATTATATAAATAGCTAGAAATAATAATAAAGATTATAATACTATTACGTATCTATATATACTTTATAATATAAAATTAGTAAAATTAGGTAATAGCGGCTATTATAACGGCCGCTAAGCGGGCCCGAAAATATTAAAAAGCTAACTTTACTAACTTTTATTAATAAGATTATTAAGAAGTAATAAAAGCGTAAAAATCCGTAATTAGCGTAGCTTATTATAGCGCCTAGCGTAATTTCCTTAATAATATCTTAATAAACTTAGTAATATTTTAAATAATAAAATATTAAGCTTAGCTTTAGAGCTAAGCTTTATTAAAGCTTATATATATATTAACGCTATAGAAAAGCCCTAACTTAAACTTAATATCTACTTTCTTAAATAAAGTAATTTTACTTAGCTAGTAATTTTTCCCTACTCTTACCGCCTTAGCCCCTCCTTTTATTTTAAATAAACTTTTCCCTTTTTTCTATATTAAATATTTAATTATTACCGATAATATTTACTTTACTTTTTTCTTAATCGCCTTATAGAAGTCCGCTAGCCTTAATAGGATCTTAGTTAGGTTCCTAAAAAAATATAAACTCCCCCTTATCTAAGTTTTTTAAAAAATCTTTTAAAGCTATATTAATAATAGCTACTTCCTATTACGATTTAAAGCTTTTAATATTATAATTATCTATAAGGTAAGTAAACTATTAGCTATATAGTATACCTTAAGTAAGTATAGGCCGATTTCGCTTTTTAATATAATAAGGAAAATTTTAAAAATAATTATTACTAGGAAAATAATATTTATAGTAAAAGCGGCTAATATCTTCTTAAATAGCTAAATAGGTAATAAGCTATAATACTTTACTAATATTATAATCTTTATATTTACTAAAACTATTAAGATTATCTAAAACTAAGGCGGCACCGCTTTACTCCTCTTATTAAACCTTACCGGAGCTTTTAATTATATTTCTTATAATAAGCTAATAATTATTCTTAACTACTTAAGCTTTCCCGAATAAGTTATAGCGTTTATTTATTCTTATCTTATTACTAAAACCTTATAATTTAAGTTTAAACTATAAGCTTAGTAATATTTTCCTAATTTAGTAAAAGGTCCCCTAAAAGTCTCTTATATTATTAATCCTTTTCTTATTATATATATTATTATTATATTAATATTTAAACTTAATAACTAGATTATTTACGGTAAGCTTTGCTAATAATACTAATATACTTAATATCGGACGCGATAAGGCTTAAGTACTTTTCTAACTTAAGTAAGTATAGCGAATTTACGAATAATAAGCTCTTAAATATAAAATAACTTTTTAGCTAGCTAAAAGTAAGTTAATATATTTTATAAAAGCTAGGAAAATAGATATAACTTAGCTTTAGCTTAATATAAAGATAGTTTAGCTTATATAAAAAGTAAGATTTTTAAGGGTTTAGCTATATTATAAACTTTAATAAAAATCTTACTTTTTAAAACTTATTATTAAACTTAAGCGCTAATACTTAGCTTTTACTAAAATTATTATATTAACGTAAGGTTATACCTTATTAAAAATAAAGGAGGTTTATATTAAAGCTATTAGATTAGCGATTATATTCGGTATATCCTAATTCGCCCCGCTTACGTAATTAAGGGGGAAACTATATAGCTTTATTTTAAAAGCGCTAGCTACGGAATAGTCTAAATACCTAAAAATTATTACTAGAGCTTATAAGGCTACCCCTCTTTATTATATTAAAATAAAAGCTTTTATTATCCCCGTTAACTTATATTTTACTTACCGGATAGCTTATATTTACTAACGCTTTTAATATATAAATATAGTAAACCTTATCCGTACTACGGTAAAGAAAGCTACTAAGTAAGTTAAATATAAGTATAGGAGGCGCCCCTATTAATAGTAATATTAAGTATTATAAGACTTAGAGGAATTCTATAAGATATAAACCGGACCCGAACTAGAGGCTAGATATATATAATATAATTTTAATATTAGATTTTAAGAAAAGTAGCTCCTTTAATAATATTCCTAAAAAGGTAAGCTTAAGAAATATAGGTAATCTTATAGCTACCTTATTAATAAACCGCTATAGCTTAAAGCTAGGACTACTTTACGTATTTATAAAAAACTTCCTAAGTTTATTAGTATAATACTTATATAACTTCGGATTAGATATATTAAGCTTAATTCCTTTCTCTAAGCTCGTAAGGTCCCCAGGGTAGTTTCGAGACGCTACCCTTATAATAGGGGCGATAAGATTATATTATATATTTTTCTTAACTATACCTTTACTTATAAAAATAAGCTACTTTTTAATATTAATAAGCGACCGATATAAGACTAGCGTAACCTTATTAAAGCGCTTAATAACTCTTAATTTATAGCTAAACTTATATATTAGTTTTTTTCGCTTAAATAATTACGCTAATTTAACCTTATAATATTACTTTATAAAAGCAAAATAGATAAGGGAGATAAGGCCTTTAGCCTTATAATAAATATATAAAGGCCGCTTTATAATAATAATTTTATTATTTATCTTACTAGCTACTTACCTAGCTTTAAAGCTAAACTATTTTAATTATATATAAGGTATTAATTTAACTACGCGAAATATAAAACTAACTACGCTTATTATAGCCGCGGCCTTAGCTATAGCTTTAATTTTAACTATAATTATAAATATAAATTAAAGCTACTTATTTCTTTTTTATTATTAGCTCCTTCTCCTTACTAAATATAATATAATTACTAACTAATATTATAAAGTTTTTATTACTAAATATATTATTAATTAAACTATCTTAAATAAAATTAGAGATCTCCTTATAAGAAAGCGGCGCGGTTACGGTATAAGCGCTAATAATATCTTTCCTAGCGGTAAAGGTAACCTTAACGCTTAGGGTAAAAATAGTCTTAAGCTTACTAAGCTTATTAGCCTTTAACTTAAACTTAAACTTAATAAGTATTAAAGCGGAAGCGGAATTAATAATAGGAGGCGGAGTATAAAAGATAGGAGGATAATTAGTAGGAGATAAGCTCCCTTATAAGCGCGCTTTATTCTTAGCGGTATAGCGGATATAGCGTAGCTTCTTAGTTAATTATTTAAAAAAGTTAATTATTTACGTATAGAAAATACGCTATTTTTATATTTAAGCTAATATAATAGTAATAAGTTAATTAGCGCTAGTTAAACTCTTAGTTATATTAATAATAAAGTCTTTTCTAATAGCGGGAGGTTATAAGCTTTAAAATAGTATATAGCTAGCGGCCGCCTATATAACTTAATTAGCGTAAGTATTATTATAACGCGTAATAATATATATCTTTTTAATACGCTAAATTATATTTTTCTACTATACTTATTAGTATAAAATTTACTATAAACTTAATATAATTTTAATATTATTTACTATTTAAGCGTTATAATTAAAGCTTAGCTAGTAAGTAACTTTAATTATAACGCGGATAGCTTTAGCTATAGCGGGATTATTAATTAGCTAATACTTAGTATAATTATTTATATATTTAATATAGGCCGCGCTTAGATAATATACCCTAATTATTAGTAAATATAAATATATATTAAGGCTAAGTACTTATTTCTTTATACTTAATAAAGGTCTCTAAAGCTAATAAGCGTATTAATATACCTTATATAAGATACTGCTTAAGGAAAGTTAAGTTTAGTAAATATTCTACTCTAGTATAGGTTAGCTATAAACTAGTTACGCGCGCTAAAGATTACTTATATAGTTAAAATTACTAAAAAAATAATAAGATAATAATAGCCCGCTTATATTAGTAGGAGCGACCCCCCCCTCCTTTATATACCCTTAAGCCTTAAGTTACTAATTTATAAAGACTAACTTTCTAATTAAAAAAGCTTCCCGATTAGGAAAGCTTAAAAAAAAAATACGTACTTAAGTATATATTATATATAAAGGAGGTACGTAGCTATATACCTAAGGGTTAAATAATATATACCTAAAGGCTAGGGAGGTATATACCGGTATATATAGGTAATACGTACCGCCGCTATTATTATCTTTTCCTTATCTTATCTATCTTTCCTTATTTTTCCTTACGTTATATAGTATTACCGTAACCGACGGTTACTTTCTTTATACGCGTAAAGCGCCTAGCCCGGCCCTAAGCTAGATACGGTCCTACTATATAGCGGGGGGTTTTACCTCTTTTAAGAGGGTTTTTCCTACTTAACTTACTACTAAGGTTCTAGCAGCTACTTCTATAGCCTTTAGAGTACTATAATAATAATAATAATAATACTTTATTACTTAATTATAATAAATATTTTAAGCTTATTTAAGCTAATAATAAATTTAAGTAAAAATATAACTAATATTAAGAATATTAATATTATTTATAAATTTAATAATAAATATATTAATTACTTATTCTAAGTAATTATAAAAAAATAAAATATATAAGATAAAAAGTATTAAAAAAAGTAAGGAGCTTTAAGGGACTTTAGTAAAAATAAAAAAAAGGTTTAATAATTTACTATTAACTTTTAAATAAGAGGTATAATTAAAAAGGTAAAAGTAAAAAAAAGTTATAATTTATCTAAGAAAGCTAAGAAAATTAAGAATTTTTATTAGCTTAAAGTATAAGATATAATTAAAAATACTTATTATATTTAATATTAAAAAAGAGGTAAAGCTTTAAAAGCTTTAAGTAATATAGATAAACTTTATTAAAAGAAATAAAACGCTATTAGTAAACTAGTTAAGCTAGTTACTTATCTAACTTTATAATAGGATTCCCGCGGACTCCGCTACGCGGGATATTTTCTTCGCTATTATAATTTTAAAAATCTTACTTATAAAATTAAAAAGGGAGATAAGGTAATAGCTACTTAGAGTCTAATAAACCTCTAAGCTTTTTCCCGCTTTCCGGAGAATTATAATATTAAAAGTTTAATATTAAGTAAGGAAATATCTATAAATAAGATATTCCTAAAAAAGCTTAGTTAAGATTATTATAAGGGGTTATTTATAACTTTTTAGAAAGCTAATAAGGATATTATTAAGCTTAGTAGATTTCTATAATATAATATTAAAAATAATAAATTAAATTTTATTTTTAATAACTTAAAAGGGAATATTTATTAAGGGGAAAAGGTTAGAGATAGGAAAATATAAAATATTTTCTAAAAAATAAGGAAAAAACTTATAAGCTAGGAGCTTTAATTTTTTAAAAAAAATAATTAAAAAGTAAAGTTTATATTTTATTAAAAAGGAGGAGTATATATAAGCTTCGGAGAAGCCTAGCTATAAAGTCTTATTTACTAAGCTATAAACTATATAATATTAAAGTTACCGCTTATAAAAGTAGGAAATTACTTTTAGTTATCTTTTTTTATTTTCTTAATAAATAATTTTTATTATATTATAGCGTTTTAATATACTTATTAATAATTAAAGTTTAGCTATATTTATTAATACTACTTAATATATTTTATATTTAAGATTATAAAAATAACTTTTAAAGTTTATTATAAATATAAATTAGAATTATATTATTAAGATAATTTTAAAATTATTAAATTAGATATAATATTTAATTAATTATATAGCTATATTATTAACTTTTTAATATTTATTATAAACTCTGCTTAAATAATAGAAAATAAAAAGCGGTTTTTTATTTTTATTTATAAAATATTAAAATTAAAATATTTCTAATATAATATTAAAGTAAAGTTTAAAAAAGAAAAGGTAATAAATAATATAAATTAAAAAATATAATTAAAGCTAAGGAAATTAAGGTTTAGGCTAAGGTATATAAAGAAATAATTAAATATATTTTAAATTAAGTTAATAATATTAGCCCTTTACTTATATACCTCCTAAATAATCTTATAAAAAAGGGTAAGAAATTTAAGGTAAAGTTAGTAAAAAGCGGAGAGAAGCTCCGTAAAATAAAGGGAGGTATATTTATTAAGGTTTTAAAAGGGGTAATAAGTATTAAAGTTACTAAGGATAATTAGCGGAGCGGAGGCGGAGGCGGAATATAAGGAGGGAGAAGGAGGTAATAAGCGTAAAAAAAGTTTAGTATATATTTTAAATAGTAAGGAGTAAATAATAAGTACTTAAAGCTTATTATAAAAAGAAACTCTAGTAAAATTAAGCCTTATAATAAGGTTTTAATTATTAACTTTATATTATTTATATATATAAAAAAAGCCTTATTTTTATTTTAAATAAAATAATAAAAAGTAAGTTTAGGAAATAAAAAGCGATTATATATATTAGGCTAAAATTCTTATATAATAATAATATTATAACTCTCCTTATTAAATAAAGTAAGCTAAATAAAATAGTTAATTTTTTAAATATTTTATAATAAGGTTATAATTTTTATAAAAATTAAATATTAGGAATAGTTATTTATAATTATTTTAATTATATAAGGTTTATTAATATAAACTCTACTTAGAATTATAAGGCTAGTTATAAGTTATAAAGTTTATTATATAGCTTATAGCCTTTATAGGTATTACTAAGTTAGGAGCTTTTTAAGGAGACTTAAGTAAGTAATATATTATAAAAGGATCGCTAAGGCGTATTTTTAAGGGATTTATAATATACTTACTTTTTTAAAGAAATTATAATAAAGCTTTTACTATCTTTATAAAGTTATTATTAAGTAGAGGCTAAAAGTTAAGTAGCTTATAATAATTAGAAAAGGTAAGGTTTATTAAGGAAGCTAAACTTAGTATAGCTTTATTATTTCTAAAACTCCGGGTAATCTTTTAACTATATAAAGTATATACTTTTATATAAAATATAATAGCGGGGTCTTTCTCCCTTTTATATAAAGTAATTTTTTTCTTTACTATTATATAAAATAGCTATATAATATTTATAATAAGGGGGCTCCTAATAATACTTAGTAATATACTTAAATTAAAAATATTTATAATATTACTTAAAGTATATAAAGTTTTTATAAAATTTATAATAAATTATTTTTATATTTATAATTATTTTATTTAAGTAAAGCTTATTTATATCCTTTATCTTACTAAAGCTTATAATAAGATAAGTTTATAAGGTTTTTTTATTAGTAGTATACTAAGGTTAAAGCGCCTTTAATTAGACTATATTAACTTTATTTACCTCCTTAATAATATTAAATAGCGCGTTATAATCGTAGTTAGCTACTAAGGTCCGAATACCCTTAGTAATAATAATATAAGTTTAGTATATATACTTAGCCTCCGCTTTAAAAGCTTAAGCTACTTATTTATCTTTAAAAATAAAATCTTTATATTTAAAGTTAAAAATAATAATAAGATTACCGCTAGGAAATTAGCGCGCGGTAATTATTATAAAATAGCTTATAGCTTTATTAACTTTTTAGATAACTTTTTAGATAACTTTTTAGATAACTTTTTAGATAACTTTTTAGATAACTTTTTAGGAAATAAGCGCTAGAACTTTATTAACTATTAGAATATCTTTTACTAATATAAGTACCTTTTTTTCTATTTTCGCTAAAATTAGCTATATAAAAAGTACTATAAGGGGGGCGGAGTTTAGAGCGGAGTTTATAATTACGCTAGCTTAAGTTAAAGCTCTAAGAGTAAAGTCTAACTCCTTACTTATTATTTTATAAAAGGCAGCCTTAACTAATTTTTAAATAATATAAGAGATAATAATAGGAAAGCTAAATAAGTTTTTAAAAGCTTATTAGCGCTATTAAAGCTTAGTAAACGCTATATTAAGGATACTTTATATAAGGCGAAAATCTTATATAAAAATTACCTTAGTAAGTTTTTTATATATAGATTTTAAGATAAGATTTATTAAGGTTTAAAAAATATCGATAAATAAGTTATTAGAGTTAGTAGCGGTATTAAATTAACTTTTACTTATATATAAGTATTATCGGAACTAGTTAAGCCTCTAAGTCCCGCTATTAAGTATTATTAATATTAATAGTAAACTAGGAGGCGGACTACTTTATAACCTTATATTTAAAGTTATTTTTTTAGTAGAGATAAACTTTAAAAGGCAGAAAGCACTAAATTCTTATAATATTATAGCGTTAAGTATAAATAAGGACCCCGATTATCTAAAGTTATATATTTAATAAATAAAAAGTTAAAGTAAGCTATATAAACTTTATATTAAACTTAGTTTACGCGTATTTTTATTATTATAAAGTTTATTTTAGGAGAAATATTAGCTTTTAAATTACTAGTAGATACCTAAACTATTAGATATAAAAAATACTAGGTATAGGTAAGGTTTAACTTAAAGCTAAAATAACGCTTAAAGAAAGGGTTTTACTTTAAGCTTTTTAGTTTTTCCCTCTTTTAGAATATATATAAGATAGTTTTAAGCTATATAAGGCATATTAGTATATAAATATTAGTTAATTAGTATTTATAATAATAATAATAATTATTATTATTATTATTATTTAGAAAAATCTTATTATAAAGTTTTTATAAAAGTTTTATTTAAAAATATACTTAAAAATATAAAACTTTTAATTTTTTATATATAATATAATATATAATATTAACTAAATATAAAATAATATTAATTAAAAAATAGCGGATTATATTAAAATTAACTAATTTAAATATATTTTTAAAAGTATTTTTAAGCTTTAATATATTTTTAAGTTAAATCCGCTTAAGCAGAAACTAAAGCTAAAAATAAAGCTTAATATAGAAAATAAAATAATAGCTTAAATACTTATTCTTATTATATTAATATTAGAAAGTAAATTAAAATAGCTAATAATTAAAAAAGATAAAAAGGGGGCGAATAAAGTTAAGGGGGTAAGCGGAGTAAAGAAGGTAAGTAATATAAAGAAAGATAAAAAAATAGCAGGAGAGATAAAAGTAAAGAAAATAGTAAAAAAAAAGCTAAAGCTTAAGCTAGACCTTATTTAAATATTAAAATTTTCTTTTATAAAGTCTATATTAGCGGTATTAAAGCGTATAATAAAGAGTAATAATAATAGCTTAAAAGATAAGCTTATAAGAATTAAAGGTATTATTAAGTGTAAAAGATAAGGTAAAAAGTAAGGCGAGAAAAAGAGTAAAAAAGTAAAATAAGCAAAAGCTAAGTAAAGCGAGGAATAGAGTTAAAAATAAGGTATAAGGTAAATAAATAATAATAATTATATAGCGAAAATACTAAAGATTATCCCTTATATTAAAACTTTATATTTAAATATTTTTATATATATAAATATTATAAAATAATATAAAAAAGTTAAATTAGCGGAGGCGTTATAAGTAAATAAACTATAAGGTAAGAAACTTAATAATAGCTTTATAATTAAAAGCTTTATTAAAGTTTTTATAATTTTAAATTAAACTTATAAGAAATATAAATAAAAGCGTTTTTTTATAAGTAGTTAATTTATAATATAAAGTAAAGTAAGCTACTATCTTATCTTCTTTATTATTATAAGGGTAATAAAAAGTTATAATTAAAAGAATATTATAAGTATAAAGAAACTTATTAAGGCTAATTTTATTCTTATATAGCTAAATTAAAGAATTATTAAAAAACTTTAAAAAGCTTTAATAAATTTATAAAGCGATATTAAGTTTTAGTTAAGGTAATTTATTAATAAGGTATTTAAAAAACTAGCTATACTTTTAAAGCTTTTCTTTTTTAAAGTTTTAATAAAGCTATTATTTTTTATAAAGTTAAGCTTTTAGAGTTTTAAAAAACTAAGAGGAGATATTTAAAATCTATACTTAAGTAATAAAAGAAAATTAGAGAGATTTAAAAAGAATATAAATAAATTAAAGCTAACCTTTAAATTATTAGTAGAGATATATAGTAATTCTCTTAAAAAAGGAGTAAATATAAGCTATAAGCTTTTTAATAAAAAAGAGTTAGTAGCTATAAGTTATATAATAAGATAAGTAAATATTAATAAAAGGGATAAAGGTTTCGGACTTAATATAATAGGAAAAAATAGCTTAGTATACTTTAAAGATAATATAAAGGTATTTAAACTAAGTTATAGCTAGCTATTAGAAAATAAAGCTTTTAGGTTCCTTACTAAGTAAAGTTAAAGCGGAGTAAATTATAACGCTAAAAGTAATTATAAACTTAATAACTTTAGTATAAATTTCCCTTACTTAAAAAAATAAAAGGCCTTAGATAAATAATATAAGCTTAATTAAAGCTAGCTATTAGTAATTAAGCTTTTTTAAAAAGTAATAAAAGTAAAGCTTTTATTAAAGTTTATAATAAATCTAAACTTTAAATATATATACCTTTTATATTAATTAAATATTATTCTTATTAAGGATTAGTAATATTATATTAATAAAGTAAGCTTTTATAAAGTAAAAAAGCTTATTTTTAAATAGCTAAAAAGTTATTTTATACTCTATTACCTAATTATAGTAAATACTTTAAGCTTATTTAAAGTAATAGCGGACTTAAGTAAAGGTACGCTTTATATTAAGGATATTAATATTATTAGTAAACTTAAAAGTAAGTATATTAGTTACTTATTTTAAGCGCTTATAAATAATAATATATATAAGATAAATAATATTAAAGAGAGCAGGGAGCTTTAAGTGATTTTAATAAAAATAAAGAAAAGGTTTAATAGTTTACTATTAATTTTTAAGTAAGAGGTATAGTTTAAAAAGTAAAAGTAAAGGAAAGCTATAATTTATTTAAAAAAGCTAAAAAAGTTAAGGATTTTTATTAGCTTAGAGTATAAGATATAATTAAAAGCGCTTATTATATTAAGTATTAAAAAGAAAGCGGAGCTTTAAAAGCTTTAAATAATATAAATAAATTTTATTAAAAAAAGTAAAATATTATTAATAAACTTATTAAGCTAGTTCCTTATTTAACTTTATAATAAGATTTTTATAAACTCCGCTATATATAATATTTTCTTTATAATTATACTTTTAAAGATTTTATTTATAATATTAAGGAGGGAGATAAGATAATAGCTATTTAAAGTTTAATAAACTTTTAAGCTTTTACCCGCTTTTTAAAAAATTATAATATTAAAAGTTTAATATTAAGTAAGGAAATACTTATAAGTAATATATCCTTAAAAAAGCTTAATTAAAACTATTATAAGAGGTTATTTATAACTTTTTAGGAAGCTAATAAGGGTATTCTTAAGCTTAGTAGATTTTTATAATATAATACTAAAAAGGGCGGAGTAGATTTTATTTTTAGTAACTTAAAAAGGAATATTTATTAGGGGGAAAAAGTAAAAAATAAAAAAGTATAAAATATTTTCTATAAAATAGGGAAAAAACTTATAAGCTAAAAGCTTTAACTTTTCGGAAAAAAAGAATTAGAAAGTAAAGTTTATATTTTATTAAAAAAAGAAGTATATATAAGCTTTAGAGAAACTTAGCTATAAAGTTTTACTTACTAAGCTATAAATTATATAATATAAAAGTTATTATTTATAAAAGTAAAAAATCGCTTTTAATTATTTTTTTTATTTTACTAATAAAATTTTTTTATTATTTTATAATATTTTAATATACTTATTAATAATTAAAGTTTAGCTATACTTATTAATATTATTTAATATATCTTATATTTAAAATTATAAAAATAATTTTTAAAATTTATTATAAGTATAAATAAAAATTATATTAGTAAGGTAATTTTAAAAATATTAAGTTAGTTATAATATTTAATTATTTATATAATTATATTCTTAACTTTTTAATATTTATTATAAACTTTATTTAAATAATAAAAAGTAAAAGGCGGTTTTTTATTTTTATATATAAAATACTAAAATTAAAATATTTTTATTATAATATTAAAGTAAAGTTTAAGAAAGAAAAAATAATAAAAAATATAAATTAAAAAATATAATTAAAGCTAAAGAAATTAAAATCTAAGCTAAAATATATAAGGATATATATAAATATATTTTAAATTAAGTTAATAATATTAATTTTTTACTTATATACTTTTTAAGTAATTTTATAAAAAAAGGTAAGAAATTTAAAGTAAAGTTAATAAAAAGTAAAAAGAAGCTTTACGAAGTAAAGGAAAGTATATTTATAAAGGTTTTAAAAAAGGTAATAAGCGTTTAAATTACTAAGAATAATTAGTAAAGCGGAGGCGGAGGTAAAGTATAAAAAAGGAGGAGGAGGTAATAAGTATAAAAAAAGTTTAATATATATTTTAAGTAATAAGGAGTAAATAATAAGTATTTAGGTTTTATTATAAAAAGATATTTTAATAAGGTTAGGCTTTATAATAAAGTTTTAATTATTAAATTTTTATTATTTATATATATAAAGGAAAGCTTTATTTTCGCTTTAAATAAAGTAATAAAAAATAAATTTTAAAAGTAGAAAGTAATTATATATATTAAGCTAAAATTCTTATATAATAATAATATTATAGCTTTCTTTATTAAATAAAGTAAGCTAAATATTATTATTATTATTATTTATATACTAAGGGCCTTTATAATATCTAAAGCTTCTATAATATATTAAGTAAGAAAAATCCCCTAAAATAGGGCAAAACCCCTTAACTATAAAGGAAAGGTATACTATACGCTTATATAAAAATATAGCGGTAGTTAGCGGCGGTATAGTATAATAAGCTTATTACCCGGGGGTAATCTTAAATAATATAAGAAAATAAGGTAAGGAGGGGAGGGCGGAGAAAGGAAAGTCCGTAAAGTACGGGGCGGAAAAAGCGGGGCGGTATAGTATAGTAGCGTAGCACGGGGCGGTACGGGGCGGTACGGGGCGGTATAAGGTAAGGCGGTGCGGGGCGGGGCGGAGGAAGGAAAGTCTAAGAGGGGGTAAGGTAAAATAGCGGGGTAGCCGCTTTATTATATATTAGTAATTAAAGGGGGGGGGGGCTATATCTTTTTCTTTTTTACCTCCTTTTTCTTTTCCTCTTTTTCTTCTTTTTATTATTTTTAGAAAAAGGTATATTTCTAACCCCCTCCCTTAACCTTTCCTTTTAACTTTTATAATAAAGGAAAGGTAAAAAAGTTACGTAGCTATACTAATAAAGTAATAGTAACGAATATACTTAAGATTATCCGTAGTAAGCTTTATAACCTTTTTTATATTATATATATAGCCTAATTAGCTAACCGCGGGGTCCTATATTAAAAATAATAAAGTAAGTAATATTATATAATACTAGCTATATATAAAGCTAATAAAGCGTATAAGCTTATAATTAGCTAATTATTATAATTATACTAAGGCCCGGTATAAATATCGAGAGGTAAGTAATATTAGAGGTTAAGCTAAAGTTAAAGCTTAAAGTATTAACTAAGTTATAAATATATTCGGAGAAGTTACGTACCGCTATAATAAAAGTAGTATAATATATTAGCAGAGGAGGATAGCTAAGTAGCTTATTAGTAAATATAGAGCAAAGCGGAGCGGAGTAAAGTAAAGTTTCGGATACGGCTAATAATAAGTAATAAGAGAGAATTTAAGTTAACTTATATAATACGTAAAAGCGGAATAAAGCGTTAAAGCTCTAACTTAATATAATAATAATAATAATATAAGTAAGCGCCTTAGTAAAGTTAGCTACTCTAGCGGCCGCTTTTAATATTACTCTTACTATAATAATTATTAATACTTCTCCCTAGGAGTCTTATATATTAATATTAGTTTACTTTAGAATACTAAGTATAAGCGGAGCGGGAGGCGGAGAGGGGGGCGGAGCGATAATAATAATAGCGGCGGTAATAAATATAATAGTTAGACTATAAGCGAAGTAAGCGGTAATAGCGGACGCGGAGGAGGAAGCGAAGGTAGTAGCGGAGGGCGCGGTAGCGGAGGCGCTAGCTTAGTTAATAATAATTATAGCGATAATAATAGAAATTATAGCGGAAATAGGGGAGGCGGTACTTATAATAATAATTACTATTACTATTATTATTATTACTACTTAGAAAGACTATATTATAAAGTTTTTATAAAAATTTTAATTAAAAATATAAGTAAAAATATAAAACCTCTAATTTTTTATATATAATATAATATATAATATTAATTAAGTTTAAAATAACCTTAATTAGGCGGTAGCGGATTATATTAAAATTAACTAATTTAGATATATTCCGGAGAATATTTTTAAGCTTTAGCGTACTCTTAACTTAAATCGCCTAAAAGCGGAGTAAGAGCTAGTACCGAAAAAGGAGTCGGAGGCGGAGGAGAATAAGGTAGTAGCTTAGATATTAATTATTATCGTATTAATATTAAAAAGTAAGTTAAATTAGGTAATAGTTAAAAATAATAAAAAAGGGGCGGATAGAGTTAAGGGGGCGGGTAAAGCGGAGGAGGAGGTAAGCGGAGCGGAGGTAATAAGAGGTATAGAGGAGAAAGGTAAGGGAGTAACGAAGCCGGAGCCTAAGCCGGACCTTATTTAAGTATTAAAGCTTTCTCTTATAAAGTCCGCGTTAGTAATATTAAAGCGCGTAGCGGAGAGCGATAATAGTAACTTAAAGAATAAGCTTACGGGCGTTAGAGGTATTATTAGGCGTAAAAGATAAGGTAAAAAGTAAGGTAGGAAAAGGGGTAAAAGGGCTAAGTAAGCTAAGTAAAGCTAAGTAAAATAGGGGGCGGAGGTAAGAGTAAGGTACGGGGTAGATAGATAATAATAATTATATAGTAAAAATACTAAAAATTATCCCTTACGCTTAAACCTTACGCTTAAGTATTTTAATATACTTAAGTATTATAAAATAATAAAAAAAGGTTAAATTAGCGGAGGCGTTATAAGCGGATAAATTATAAAGTAAGAGGGCTTATAATAGCCTTATAACTAAAAACTTTATTAAAATCCTTATAGTCTCGGATTAGACTTATAGGAAATATAAGTAAAAGCGTTCTTTTATAAGCAGTAAGCTTATATTATAAAGTAAAGTAAGCTACTATCTTATCTTCCTCGCTATTATAAGGGTAATAAGGGGTTAAAACTATAAGAATATTATAAGTATAAAGAAACTTATTAAGGCTAATTTTATTATTACGGAGCTAAGTTAGGGTATTACTAAGGAATTTCGGAAAACCTTAATAAATTTATAAGGCGTTACTAAGTTTTAATTAGGGCGGTTTATTAATAAGGTATCCGGAGGACTAGCTATATTTTCGGAGCTTTCCCTTTTTAAAGTTCTAGCGAAGCTACTACTTTTCGTAAAAGTAAGCTTTTAGAGTTTTAAGGAACTAGGAGGAGATATCTAAAGTCCGTACCTAAGTAATAAAAGAGGATCGGAGGGATTTAAGAGGGACGTAAGTAAAGTAAGGCTAACTTTTATATTATTAGCGAAGGTATATAGAGATTCTCTCTAAAGTAGAGCGGATATAAGCTACGGGTTTTTTAGTATAAAGGAGTTAGTAGCCGCGGGCAGCGCGGTAAAATAGGTAAATATTAATAAAAAGGACGAAAAACTTAGACTCGATATAGTAAGAAGGGGTAGCTTAGTACGCCCCGAAAATAATATAGAAGTATTTAAACTAAGTTATAGCTAGCTATCGAAAGATAAAGCTTTTAAGTTTACCGCCTAGCGGGGTTAGAGTAGAGTAAATTATAGCGCTAAAAGCGATAATAGACCTAATAACTTTAATATAAATTTCCTTTACTTAGAAAAGTAAAAAGCCCTAAGTAAATAATATAAGTTTAGTTAAGGCTAGCTATTAGTAATTAAGCTTTTTTATAAAATAGCAAAGGTAAGGTTTTTATTAAAGCTTATAGTAAATCTAAACCCTAAGTATATATACCTTTTATATAAATTAAATAATAATCTTATTAAAAACTAGCGGAGTTATATTAGTAAAGTAAGCTTTCGTAAAATAAAAAAGCTTACTCTTAAGTAGCTAGAAGGTTATTTTATACTCCGCTACTTAATCTTAGTAAATACCTTAAGCTTATTTAAGCTAATAGCGGACTTAAGTAGAGGTACGCTTAATATTAAAAATATTAATATCGTTTATAAATCTAATAGCGAGTATATTAGTCGCTTATTCTAAGTATTTATAAAAAAATAAAATATATAAGATAAATAATACCGGAGAGAGCGGGAAGCTTTAAAAGACTCTAGTAAAGATAAGGAAAAAGTTTAATAGTTTACTATTAACTTTTAAGCGGGAGGTATAGTTAAAAAAGTAAAAGTAAAGGAAAGCTATAATCTATTTAAGGAAGCTAAGGGAGTTAAGGATTTCTATTAGCTTAGAGTGCGAAATATAGTTAAAAGCGCTTATTATATTTAATATTAGGAGGGAAGCGGAGCTTTAAAAGCTTTAAATAGTGCGGATAGACTCTATTAGGAGGAGTAAGGCGCTATTAGTAAATTAATTAGGATAGTTACTTATTTAACCTTATAATAAGACTCCCGTAAACTCCGCTATATAAAATATTTTTTTTATAATTATAATCTTAAAGATTTTACTTATAATATTAAGAAAAAAGATAAAATAATAGCCGCCTAGAGTTTAATAAACTTTTAAGCTTTTACCCGCTTTCCGGAGAACCGTAATATTAAAGGTTTAATACTAAATAAGGAAATATTTATAAGTAATATATCCTTAAAAAAGCTTTATTAAAACTATTATAAAAAGTTAACTATAACTTTTTAGGAAGCTAATAAGAATATTATTAAGCTTAGCGGATTTCTATAATATAATATTAAAAAAAGCGGAGCGGACTTTATTTTCGGTAACTTAAAAGGGAATATTTATTAAGGGGAAGGGGTTAGGAATAAGGAGGTACGGGGTATTCTCCAAGGGATAAGGAAAGAACTTATAAGCTAGGAGCTTTAACTTTTTAGAGAAAAATAATTAGAAAGCGGAGTCTATATCTTATTAAAAAGGAGGAGTATATATAAGCTTCGGAGAAGCCTAGCTATAGAGTCTTATTTACTAAGCTATAAATTATATAGTATTAAGGTTACCGCTTATAAAGGCGAGAAATTATCTTTAGTTATCTCTCTTCGCTTTTCTAATAAATAATTTCTATTATATTATAGTATCTTAATATACTTACTAATAATCGGAGTTTAGCTACGCTTACTAATATCGCCTAATATACTTTATATTTAAAATTATAAAAGTAACTTTTAAAGTTTACTATAAATATAAATAAAAACTATATTACTAAGGTAATTTTAAAACTATTAAGCTAGCTATAATATTTAGTTATTTATATAGCTATATTACTAACTTCTTAATATCCGCTATAAATTCCGCTTAAATAATAGAAAATAAAAGTTAATTTTTTACTTTTACTTATAAGATATTAAAATTAAAATATTTTTAGCGCGGTATTAGTATAAAGTTTAAAAAGGGAGAGGTTATAAAAAACGCGGACTAAGAGATATAATTAAAGCTAAAAAGATTAAAATCTAGGCTAAAATATATAAGGAAATAATCGGGCGTGCTTTAAATTAAGTTAATAATATTAATCCTCCGCTTATATACTTTTTAGGTAATCTTATAGGGAGGGGTAAGGAGTTTAAAGTAAAGTTAGTAAAAAGCGAAAAGAAGCTCCGCGGAGTAAAGGGAGGTATAATCGTAAAAGTCCTAGGAGGGATAATAAGCGTTAAAATCGCTAAGGATAACTAGCGGAGTAGAATTAAAGGCGGAGTATAAGGAGAAAGGAGGGGGTAATAAGCGTAGGAGAAGTTTAATATATATTTTAAGCGGCGGGGAGTAGACCGTAAATACTTAAAGTTTATTATAGAAAGATACTCTAGCGAGGTTAGGCCTTATTATAAGGTTTTAATTATAGATTTTATATTATTTATATATATAAAGGAGAGCTTTACTTTTATTTTAAATAAGGCGGTAAGAAGCGAGTTTTAGAAGTAAAAAGCGATTATATATATCGGGCTAGAATTCTTATATAGCGATAATATCGTAACTTTCCTTACTAAATAAGGTAAGCTAAATAAAATAGTTAATCTTTTATATATTTTATAATAAGGTTATAATCTTTATAAAGATTAAATATTAAAAATAATTATTTACGATTACTTTAATAGCGTAAAGTTTATAAATATAAACTCCGCTTAGAATTATTATAAAGCTAATTATAAGTTATAGAGTTTATTACGTAATTTATAGCTACTATAAGTACTATTAAGTTAAAAGCTTTTTAGGGAGATTTAAGTAAGTAGCGTGCTATAAGAAAGGCGCTAAGGTATATTTTTAGGAGATCCGTAATACGCTCGCTTTCTTAAAGAGATAGTAACGAAGTTTTCGCTATCTTTATAAAGTTACCGCTAAGTAAAGGCTAGAAATTAAGTAAACTATAATAATTAGAAAAAGTAAAGTTTATTAGGGAAGCTAGACTTAGCGCGGCTTTATTATTTCTAGGACTCCGAGTAGTTTTTCGACTATATAAAGTATATACCTTTATATAAAATATAATAGCGGGGTCTCTCTCCTTTCTATATAAGGCAGTTCTCTTCTCTATTATTATATAAAATAGCCGCGTAATATCTATATTAAAGAGGCTCCTAATAATACTTAGTAATATATTTAAATTAGAAATATCTATAATATTACTTAAGGCGTGCGGAGTTCTTATAAAGTTTATAGTAAATTATCTTTATATTTATAATTATTCTATTTAAGTAAAGCTTATTTACGTTTTCTATATTACTTAAGCTTATAATAAAATAAGTTCGTAAGGTATCTTTACTAAAGGTATATTAGAGTTAGAATACTTTCGCCTAGATTACGTTAACTTTATTTACCTTCTTAATACTATTAAGTAGCGCGTCGCGGTCGCGGTTAGCTACTAAGGTCCGAATACCCTTAGTAATAATAATATAAGTCTAATATATACGCTTAGCCTCCGCTCCGAAAGCTTAAGCTATTTACTTATCCCTTAAAGCGAGGTCCTTATACTCTAAATTAAAAGTAATTATAAGGTCTCCGCTAGGAAGTTAATATATAATAATTATTATAAAGTAACTTATAGCTTTATTAACTTTCTAAATAACTTTTTAGGGAGTAGGTATTAGAATTCCCTTAACTACCGAGATATCTTTTACTAATATAAGTACCTCCTTCTCTATTCTCGCTAGAACTAGGCGTATAAGGGGCGCCGCGGGGGGGGCGGAGTTTAGCCTAGGTCGGAACTCTAAGGGCGGAGTCCGACCCCTTACCTATTATTTTATAAAAGGTAGCTTCGACTAACTTTTAGATAGCGCGGGAGATAGTAATAAGTAAGCTAAATAAGTCCTCGGAAGCTTATTAGCGCTATTAAAGCTTAGTAAACGCTATATTAAAAATACCTTATATAGGGCGAAAATCTTACGCGGAGATTACCTTAGTAAGTTTTTTATATATAAATTTTAAGATAAGATTTATTAAAGTTTAAAAAGTATCGATAAATAAGTTATTAGAGTTAGTAGCTATATTATATTAACTTTTACTTATATATAGATATTATTAGGATTAGTTAAGCTCTTAGGTTCCGCTATTAAGTATTATCGGTACCGATAGCGGACCGGGAGGCGGGCCGCCCCGCGACCCCGCGTTTAGGGCTATTCCCTTAGCGAAGTCGGACTCTAAAAGGCAGAAAGCACTAAATTCTTATAATATTATAGCGTTAAGAACAAATAGGGACCCCGATCGTCTAAAGTCGTAAAAAGTTAGTAAGCTAAATAAAGTAGTTAATTTTTTATATATTTTATAATAAAGTTATAATTTTTATAAAAACTAAGTATTAAAAATAATTATTTATAATTATTTTTACTATATATAGTTTATTAATATAAACTTTATTTAAAATTATTATAAAGTTAATTATAAATTATAAAGTTTATTATATAGCTTATAGCTTTTATAAGTATTACTAAGTTCGGAGCTTTTTAAAAAGACTTAAGTAAATAGTATATTATAAGAAAAGCGCTAAAATATATTTTTAAGGATTTATAATATACTCGCTTTTTTAAAAAAATTATAATAAAGCTTTTATTATTTTTATAAAATTACCGCTAAGTAAAAGCTAAAAGTTAAGTAAACTATAATAATTATAAAAGGCGAGGCTTATTAGAAAAGCTAAACTTAGTATAGCTTTATTATTTTTAAAACTTTAAGTAGTCTTTTAACTATATAAAATATATACTCTTATATAAGATATAATAATAAGGTTTTTCTCCCTTTTATATAAAGTAGTTTTTTTCTTTACTATTATATAAAATAATTATATAATATTTATATTAAAAAAGCTTCTAATAATACTTAGTAATATATTTAAATTAAAAATATTTATAATATTACTTAAAGCGTATAAAATCCTTATAAAATTTATAATAAATTATTTTTATATTTATAATTACTTTATTTAAGTAAAGCTTATTTATATCCTTTATATTACTTAAGCTTATAATAAGATAAGTTTATAAAGCTTCTTTACTAATAATATATTAAAGCTAAAATACTTTTACTTAAATTATAATAACTTTATTTACCTTTTTAATAATACTAAATAGCGCGTTATAATTATTATTAGCTATTAAAGTTTAAATACCCTTAGTAATAATAGTATAAGTTTAATATATATACTTAGCCTCCGCTTTAAAAGCTTAAGCTATTTATTTATTTTTTAAAGTAAAATCTTTATATTTTAAGTTAAATATAATAATAAAATCTTTACTAAAAAGTTAATATATAGTAACTATTATAAGGTAGCTTATAGCTTTATTAACTTCCCGAATAACTTTTTAAAAAGTAAGCGTTAAAACTTTATTAATTACTAAGATATCCTTTATTAATAAAAATACCTCCCTTTTTATTTTCGCCGGAATTAAGCGTATAAGGGGCGCTATAAAAAGGGGTAAAGTTTAAGGCGGAGTTTATTTTCTTTTATTTATTTATACGCTAAGAGCCTTTATAGTATTTAAAGCTTTTATAATATATTAAGTAGGAAAAATCCCCTAAAGTAAGGTAAAACCCCTTAATTATAAAAGGAAAAGCTTACTATATACTTATATAAGGGCATAATAGTAGCTAGCGGCGGTATAATATTTAGGGCGGAGTTTATAATTATACTAGCTTAAGTTAAAGCTTTAAGGGCGCAGTTTAACTTTTTACTTATTATTTTATAAAAAATAGCTTTAACTAACTTTTAAATAATATAAAAAATAATAATAAGTAAGTTAAATAAGTTTTTAAAAGCTTATTAGCGTTATTAAAGCTTAGTAAATATTATATTAAAAATACTTTATATAAGGTAAAAATTTTACGCAGAGATTACCTTAGTAAGTTTTTTATATATAAACTTTAAAAAAAATAAAATTTATTTTTTATTATTATTATTATTATAATACCTTAGAGGCTATAGAAATAGCTGCTAAAACCTTAGTAATAAGTCGAGTAGGAAAAACCCTCCTAAAAGAGGTAAAACCCCCCGCTATATAGTAAGACCGCGTCTAGCTCGGGGCTAGGCTAGGCGCTTTACGCGTATAAAGAAAGTAACCGTCGGTTATAGTAATACTATATAACGTAAGGAAAGATAAGGAAAGATAGATAAGATAAGGAAAGATAATAGTAGCGGCGGTACGTACTGCCTATATATACTAATATATACCTCCCCGGCCTTTAGGTATATATTACTTAACTCTTAGGTATATAGCTATATACCTTCTTTATATATAGTATATACCTAAGTATATACCCCTTTTTTAAGCTTTCCTAATTAGGAAGCTTTCCTAATTAGGAAGTTAATTTTTATAAATTAGTAACTTAAGGCCTAAAAGTATATAAAAGAGGGGGGGGTTACTCTTACTAGTATAAGCGGGCTATTATTATTTTATTATTTTTTTAATAATTTTAACTATATAAGTAATCTTTAGCGCGCGTAACTAGTTCGTAGCTAACCTATACCGGAGTAAAATACCCGCTAAACTTAACTTTCTTTAAGCGGTATCTTATATAGAGTATATTAGTACGCTTATTAGCTTTAAGAACCTTTATTAAGTATAAAGAAATAAGTACTTAGCCTTAGCGTACATCCGTATCTGCTAATAACCGGGGTAAATTATCTAAGCGCGGCCTATATTAAATACGCGAATAATCGCACTAAGTGCTAGCTAATTAACGATCTTACTATAGCTAAAGCTATTCGCGCTATAGTTAAGGTCGCTTACTAGCTAAGCTTTAATCGTAACGCTTAAATAATAAGTAATATTAAAAGTATATTAAGTTTATAGTAAGTTTTATATTAATAAGTATAATAGAAAAATATAATTTAGTATATTAAAAAGATACGTGCTATCGCGCGTTATAATAATACTCGCGCACTATTATATATATTCTATAAACTTTACGCTTATAGCGATGCGGATATAAACCCCTTATTCTTATATTATAAGTAAACTCTACTCTTTCCGTTACCTTATAGCGATAGCCTTAAGCCGCGCTTAGAGTAACTCCGGGGGGGAGGGCGATATTATATAAGTTAATCGTAACCGCGAAAATTTTTTACTTAGAATATAGCTTTACTCTAAATTATAATAAACTTAAACTTAAAAGTTTACCGTACCTTTTACCTTATTAGAAGCTAAGGCGAGTATTAGTAAGATTATTTCGGGGGATATTTTAATTTTTATATAGGTAATTATCGAATAAGTAGCGGAGTCTAAGAGGGTCCGGGGAGGCGCCCCCCTTACTCTAACTTTATTAATTAGTAATATCTCCTTAGCTATTATAGCTACGGTTTCCTTTTTTTTCTATAGCTTCGAAGAGAGCGGAACTCCTTTAATATAAGCTACGGTTATAGCTAAAACGCTAGAGAAAATTATTAAGAAATAAGTTCCTAAATAATATAAATATTAGCTTATAATTTATTTTAACTTTATTATTATACTATTTTAAGTCTAAGGCTTTAAAGTAACTATAATAAATATTAACCGCGGACTTTATAAGTAAAGCTAAGTTTTTATAATAAGGAAACTACTTAGCGGTAATATTATAGTAGTTTTCTAAGATATTATTTATAAGCTCTAATCTAATTTAAGGTAACTTTACGCTATTTTTAGAGAAAAGGCACGCTTAACTAGCGGAGATTATACTCTTATTATAAAAGGGGTATTAGCGCGGGCCTTATAGTAGGGCGGTAAGGAAGCTTTTTAGAAAAAGATTAAGTTTTTAAATAAGGTTTTAGTAATATAACTATATATAAAAAAATATTATTTAAAGATTTAGCAGAGTTCCCTTATAATTACTATTAATAGCGTAATAAATATAAACTAGATTTATAATAAAGGTATAATAATATAAGTAGAGATTTTTAACGCGGAACCTTATATATTAAAAATCTAACCCTAATAATATTTTAAATATTATTAGCTTAAATATATTACTAAATACTATATAGTAAAGCTATAATATAGCTAATACTCCGCCTTTTTATATATAGAGGGCGAGTTAGCTTATCTTATAGCTTATAGAAAAAAACCGCACTATTACCTTTTTTATTAGGGGACTTACTTTAGGTAAAGTTAACTTTACCTTAAAATAAGAGCGGCGTAAGATTAGGTAAAAGATATTTATATTTCCTAACCCTAGAGATTTATAAATTAGAACTTTATATATACCGCCCCTCCTCCCCCTCTAGCGCTAACCGGAGTCTAGTAATAGCCGGGGCGGAAATACTAAAAAGCGAATATAGTAGCTCCGCCTCTAACCCCCTCTCCGAACTTATCCGCAGCTCCGCTATAATAATTAGGCCGCCTTTCGGAACTAGCTATTATAAGGTTTATTATAAGCTAATAAAACCTTTATATATTCCTTAGCTATATTAATTAGGCCTTAATTAACTAGATTATTAAGGCTACCCTAATCGAATATAAGGACTTAGTTTATAGCGATAATAATAGCTAGGAAGATAAGTAAGCTATACGGACTCCGTACTAAACCTAGACTACGTATATACTTATTACCGCGAGCTCTATTCCGGGGGATATATTAGCTTCCTTAATTACTAATTATTACCTAACTTATAAAAAGTATAGAGTGCTAGGTATAGGCGTAGTCTAACCTAAAGCTAAGGTAACACTTAAGGGGAGGGTTTTACCTTAAAATTCTCCGGTTTTTCCCCCTCTTAAAATATATATAGGATAGTTCTAAACTATATAAAGTATACTAGCGTAATAATATTATTATAATAATACTTACGTTAATTAAGTTATATAGGCGGCCGCTAGCCGCGTACTATTTTAAAGCTTAT
Source organism: Ophiocordyceps camponoti-saundersi (nom. inval.) (assembly GCA_003339415.1). Classification (NCBI taxonomy): domain Eukaryota; kingdom Fungi; phylum Ascomycota; class Sordariomycetes; order Hypocreales; family Ophiocordycipitaceae; genus Ophiocordyceps; species Ophiocordyceps camponoti-saundersi. The sequence goes on along the minus strand of PDHQ01000184.1, from coordinate 34,734 downwards.
AGCCTCCTATTATTAAGGAGGACCTTATTATCGAAGTAACCGAAAATTTAACTAGCGCTAACTAACTTATTATTACTATATTAGCTTAGATATAAAAATAGCGTATTTTCTATATATAAGTAATTAACTTTTTTAAATAGTTAACCGAGGAGCTATGCTATATCCGCCGCGCTACTAAGAATAAAGCGCGCTTATAAGGGAGCCCGTTTCTTACTAATCGTCCTCCTATCCTCTATACTCCGCCTCCTATTATTAGTTCCGCTTCCGCCCCGGTACCTATTAAGTCTAAGTCCGAGTCCGAGTTTAAGGCTAATAAGCTTAGTAAGCCCGAGACTACTCCTACCCTAAGCGTTAAGGTTACCCCTGCCGCCGGGGAGGATATTACTAATACCCGTGCTAAGACCGCGCCGCCTCCTTATAAGGAGATCTCTAGTCCTATTTAAGATAGTCTAGTTAATAATATATCTAGTAACGAAAACTTTATAACGCCGGTTAGCGACTATGCCGCGTCCGGTAAGGAGGAGGAGCTAGCGGTAGAGGAGGAGTAGGCAGCTTTAGAATAAAATTTATTAAAATTTAAAAAATATTAATAAATAAGTTATTAAAGTTAATAGCTATATTATATTAACTTTTACTTATATATAAATATTATTAAGATTAGTTAAGCTTTTAAGTTTTACTATTAAATATTATTAATATTAATAGCGGACTAAGAGGCGGACCGCCTTATAACTATATATTTAAAGCTATTCTTTTAGCGGAGTTTAACTTTAAAAAGTATAAAGTATTAAATTCTTATAATATTATAGCGTTAAGTATAAATAAGGACCTTACTTATTTATAATTATAAAAGTTATATATTTTATAATAGCTAATTTTAAAATATAGTTACCTTATTATAATTAAGTTATAAATAAGTTTTTAAAAAAAATAAAGAAAGTATTATTATATTTACTTTTTAGCGTTTCCGCCTTAGCTATTATTAAACTTTAGTTAATACTAAAAAGGGAAAAGGGGTAATATATATAATATTTTAGTTTATAAATCTCTAAAATTAGGAAATATATATATTTTTTACTTAATCTTATACTATTTTTATTTTAAAATAAAGTTAACTTTACTTAAAGTAAGATTTTTAATAAAAAGAGTAATAATATAATTTTTTCTTATAAGCTTTAAAATAAGTAGTTTATTTTTTATAAATAAAGTAGTAAAGTATTTATTATATTATAACTTTACTATATAATATTTAATAATATATTTAAGTTAATAATAATTAAAATATTATTAAACTTAAACTTTTAATATATAAAGTTTAATATTAAAAATCTTTATTTATATTTTTATACTTTTATTATAAATTTAATTTATATTTACTATATTACTAATAATAATTATTAAAATATTTTACTAAGTTTTTAAATAATATCTTTTTATATATAATTATATTAAAACCTTATTTAAAAACTTAATTTTTTTTCTAAAAAGCTTTTTTATTACTTTATTATAAAGCTTATAATAATACTTCTTTTATAATTAAAATATAACTTTTATTAATAAAGTATACTTTTTCTTTAAAAATAATATTTAGCTATTTTATATTAAACTAAAGCTTATAAATAATATCTTAAAATATTATTATAATATTATTATTAAATAGTTTCCTTATTATAAAAGCTTAGCGTTACTTATAAAGTTTATAATTAATATTTATTATAATTATTTTAAAGCTTTAAACTTAAAGTAAAATAATAATAAAATTATATTATTACTTATTAATAAAGTTATAAGAAAGAAAGCGCCTTTTTAAACCTTTTTAAACTTTACTACTTATTTAATAATTACTTTTATAAAAACTATAATATTTTTTAAAATAATCTTATTAATATTTACCTTAGCTTTTAATAAAATAATAAGTATAATAAACTTTTAAATTAAAAGCTATTATAATTTAAAGTAAAGCTATATTTTAAGTAAAAAATTTTTATAGTTATAGTTAACTTATATAGCGTCGCCCTCCCTTTTTAGAGTTATTTTAAATATAGCTTACTATCGCTATAAGGTAATAAAAGGAGTAGAGTCTACTTATAATATTAAAATAAGAAGTTTATATTTATATTATTATAAGCGTAAAGTTTAGAAAATATATAAAAGTTTTAAGTTAAATTTATTATTTTAAAATTACGTTTTTTATTATATTTTTAAACTTTTATTTTTTCTAGTTATAGATAAAAAGCGTGTTTTTTATTTTTTTATATTTTATAACTTTTTCTTATATTATTTTCTTTATTTTTATCTAGCTATTTTTTCAATTAGCTATTATAAAGTTTATTATAAGATAGTAAAATTTTTATATATTTTTAAGCTATATTAATAAGGCTTTAATTAATTAAATTAATTAAGCTATTTTAATTAAATATAAGAATCTAGTTTATAGTAATAATAATAGCTAAGAGAATAAGTAAGCTATATAAATTTTATATTAAACTTAGTTTATATATATTTTTATTATTATAAAGTTCGCTTTAGGGGAAATATTAGCTTTTAAATTATTAGTTAATATTTAACTTATTAAATATATAAAGTATTAGATATAAGCGGGGTTTAATATAAAGTTAAGGTAACGCTTAAGAGGAGGGTTTTACTCTAAGCTTTTTAGTTTTTCCCCTTTTTAAAATATATATAAGATAGTTCTAAGCTATATAAAGTATACTAATATATAAATATTATTATTATAATATTAAGAAAGATTATTTTTATAAAGTTTACTTAGTTTTTTATAAACTTTAAGAATATAAGCTTTATATAAACTTAAATAAGTATAAATTTATAGTTTAAAAATATAAAATATTTAAGTTTTATAATATTAGTAAAAATTAAGCTTAAAGTAAACTAAGAAAAGATTAAGATAATTATTAACTAAGTAGCGCTAATTTCCTTTAAAAGCTTTTATAAATTTTTAAAACTTATTAACTTTTATTAATTTTTTATTATAAATTTTACTAAAATAATAAAACTATTAATAAACTTTATAAAGAAAAAAGTTAAGTTTATTTAAAGTTTAAGCTTAAAGTAAGCTTTTTAAAAAGTTAAGAATTTATTTATAAAAGCCTTTTTATTAATAAAATAAAACTTTAAAAACTTTATATTTTAAAAGCGGATATTAGTATATACGCTATAAAAGGTTATTTTTACTAAAAATAAAATAAGTAAAAATAGCTAATAGCGTTTTTTTCTATAAAATAAATATAGCTAAATATATTTATCTTATATATAATAAAAAATATAAATAATTATTAAATATTAATATAATAATATATTAAGGTATATAATTATAATAGCTTAATTATTATTATTAATTATAAAAACTTTAAGTATTTTATAATTTATTAATATTTTCTAAAAAAATAAATATATTAAGCTAAATACTTATTATAATTTAATTTTAAGATTTATTATAATAATAATATTTATATACTAATATACCTTATCTAGCTTAAAACTTTTTTATATATATTCTAAAAGGGGGAAAAACTAAAAAACTTAAAGTAAAACCTTCCCCTTAAGCGTTACCTTAGCTTAAAGTTAAACCCCGCTTATACCTAGTATTTTATATATTTAATAAGTTAAGTATTAACTAATAATTTAAAAAGCTAATATTTCCCTTAAAATAAACTTTACTATAATAAAAATATATATAAATTAAGTTTAATATAAAGTTTATATAGCTTACTTATTCTCTTAGCTATTATTATTATTATAAACTTAATCTTTATATTTAATTAAAGCGGCCTTAATAATATAATTAATTAAAACTTTATTAATATAGTATAAATATATATAAAAATTTTATTATTTTATAATAAACTTTATAATAGCTAATTTTAAAAAATAGCTAAGCTATTATAGTAAAATTATAAATAAGTATAAAATTAGAGTTAGAGGAGGGGGTATTATTATATTTACTTTTTAGCGTTTTTACCCTAGCTATTATTAGTTTTTAGTTAGCGCTAAAAGGGGAGGAGGGGCGATATATATAAAATTTTAGTTTATAAACCTCTAAAGTTAAATAATATATATATTTTTTACCTAATCCTATATTACTTTTATTTTAAAGTAAAGTTAACTTTACTTAAGGTAAGATTTTTAATAAAAAAGGTAATAGTATAATCTTTTCCTATAAGCTATAAAGTAAGTAAACTTCTTTTTTATATATAAAGTAATAAAATATTTATTATATTATAATTTTATTATATAATATTTAATAATATATTTAAATTAATAATATTTAAAATATTATTAAGGTTAGACTTTTAATATATATAGTTTAGCGTTAAAAAGCTTTACTTATATTATTATATCTTTATTATAAATTTAGTTTATATCTGCTATATTATTAATAATAATTACTAGGAAATTTTATTAAGTTTTAGAATAATATCTTTTTATATATAGTTATATTATTAAAACTTTATTTAATAATTTAATCTTCTTTTAAAAAGCTTTCTTACCGCTTATTATAAAGCTTATACTAATACCTTTTTTATAATAAAAATATAACCTTTATTAATTAAATATATTTTTTCTTAAAAAATAATATAAAGCTATTTTAAATTAAACTAAAGCTTAGAAATAATACCTTAAAATATTATTATAATATTATTATTAAGTAATATTCTTATTATAAAAGCTTAGCTTTATTTATAAAGTTTATAATTAATATTTATTATTATTACCTTAAGGCTTTAAACTTAGAGTAAAATAGCTATAAAGTTAAAGTAAATTATAAGCTATTATTTATATTACTTAAGAATTTACTTTTCGATAATCTTTTTTAGCGCTTTAGCTATAATTATAGCCTATATTAAAGGAGTTCCGCTCCCCCTAAAATTATAAAAAAAGAGGAAATTATAACTATAATAGCTAAAGAGATATTACTTATTAATAAAATCGGAGTAAAGGGGGCGCCTCCTTAAACCTTTCTAAACTTTATTAATTATTCGATAATTATTTATATAAAAATAAAAATATCTCCCGAAATAATTTTACTAATATTTACCTTAGCTTCTAATAAGGTAATAAGTATAATAAACCCTTAAGTTTAAGATTATTATAATTTAAAGTAAAGCTATATTTTAAGTGAAAAATTTTCGTAATTATAATTAACTTATATAGTATTATTTTCCCCCTTAAAGTCGCTTTAAGCGCGGCTAGCTATTATTATAAGGTAATAAAGGGAGTAGAGTTTACTTATAATATAAGAATAAGGAGTTTATATCTATATTATTATAAGCGCGGAGTTTATAAAATATATAAAAGTTATTAAGATTTATTATTAACTTTTTAAATAAGCTATAGTTTTAAATACTTTTTCTTATAAGAATTAGAATAAACTTTTAATTACGGAAAAGAAAACGCTTACTTTATATAGATAAGTTTTAAAAAAGCTTTTTAATTTTACCTTTAAATAATAATAATTAATATTTTAAAAGACTTTATAAATATTTTAAAAAAAGAAAAAAAAGATAAATAATAAAATAAAAGCTTAGCTATAAAAAACGCTAAAAACTTTATAAGATAATATTTTACTAAAAATTTAAGTTTTCTTTAATAAGAAATTATAAAAACTAAAAAATAGAATAATATTATAAAACCTTATTTTTTAAAAGCTTACTAAGCTATAATATAAAAAAACTATAAAGTTTAAATTATAAATTATTTTATTAATATAAAAGAAAAATTATATTTTTATAATAAGCTTTAAGTCTTAAAAGCTTTAATTATTATAATAAAAAACTTTAAAAAAACGCTAGCTTTTTTACTTAATATATTATAAAATTATATAATTTAAATAATTTATAACTAAGCTTTAGTTAGCTATTTTAAAAAGGAAAATATAATAGCTTTTATAATTTAAAATTTTTTTTAGCTATTTTAATAATAATATATTTATTAATTTTTTAGGAATTATAATACTTATAATAAGATTAAAGCTTTAAAACTACTTTTCTTAAGTTATTATTTACTTTAAATTAGTTTTATTAATATATATAAATAAACTTTATAATAAATTTCCTTTTTATAAAATATAGAAATAAGCACTTATAAGTAATAAAAAACTAATAAAGTAAAGAAATTTACTTAAGCTAATAATTTTAATAAACGCTTTATTTTATATAAAGCGATTTTTTAGTATTTTATATAGTTTTACTAATAGCAAAGTATTATTATAAGTAAGAAAGGAATAAATTAAATTAGTAAGTTTTAAAACTATTTTTATTAACTTTATAAAATTAATTAAATACTTAATATAACTTATTATCTATAAATTAATAAAAGGTATAAAAGAGTTAAAAAGATATAAGCTTACTTTTAAGTAATAGTTTTTTATAATTAAAATAATTAAGATCTATAGCTTTTTATAGCTTAGCTTATACTAAATAATAAAGTTTATTTAGCTTTAAGGATAATATTATTTTTTACTATTTATAAGTTTTAAGCTTTAATAATAATATTATTAAACTTTAATATTTTATAAGCGTTAATAAGGAATCTTAAAAGTTAAGCTAAGGATTTTATAAAATAATTATAATAAGTTTTTAAACTTTTACTAAGCTATTAATATTTTATCTTTATAAACTTTAAAGTTTTAAGCTAATAAGACTTAATAAGTAGCTAAATACTTTAAAGTTAATAATAAGGTTTAGCTTAATTTATATAATTTCCTCAATATAAAACTAAAAAAAAGGTTAATTAAAAAAACGCTAAGTTTATTATAGCGTAAGTTATTAACTTAACTTTTATTAAACTTATAAAAATATTTATTAAAGCTTATAATTACTTTAATATAAACTTATTAAAAAGAGTAGCTTTAAACTTTTTACTTAAGTAAAAAGTTATTAATTCCTAACTCTTAGTAATATTATTATTATATTATTACGTTAATAGCTATAAAAGCTACTAAAACTTTAATAATAAGTTAAGTAAAAAAAGCCCTTTTATAAAAGGTAAAACCCTTTATAGCGTAGTAAAACCGTAGCTAGCTTAAAGCTACGTAAAATATATAATATATATAAGAGAAGTAGCTATTAGCTATAATAATATTATATAATATTATATAATATAAGGAATAATAAGGAAAGAAGGATAAGATAAGGAAAGATAAAGAGAGTAGTAATATATATTACTTATATATACTAGTATATATAAAGGACTAGGCTACGCCTAGTTATAGTTACTTATATATCGCAGTTTAACTACGATAGCTTATATAATACCCGATATATAAGGAACGAGGGACTTATATATTACGTACTTTTTTGCCTATACCTTTATATATAGTAAAGGGGTTTAGGCTATAACCTACTAAGGAATAAGCTAGTATTCCCTTTTAGCTTCTAGTCGCTCCTTAATATATATATAAGTTATACTCTTAAGGTTATAAGTTTAAGTTACTAGGTAGCGGTTACTTAGGCTAATAAGGCTAAGGTAGTAAGGGTTACGTATAAGGTCCTAGGGGGTGCGTAATATAAGCTAGGGGTTGCTAGGGGTCGCTACTACGGGGTAGCTTAAGGCCTGAGGGTATATAAAGGACTAAGCTACGCTTAGTTATAATTACTTATATATCGTAATTTAATTACGATAGCTTATATAATACCCGATATATAAAGAACGAGGGACTTATATATTATATACTTTTTTGCTTATACCTTTATATATAGTAAAGGGGTTTAGGCTATAACTTACTAAGGAATAGGCGGGTATTCCCTTTTAGCTTCTAGTTACTCCTTAATAGTATATACTTATTTAAAGCCTTAATATATACTTTTTAACCTCTTAATATATAGCTATATACCCCTTATATATATAATATATACTTAAGTATATATTTTCTTATTAAGCTTTCCTAATTAAGATACCTTTTTAATTAAGAAGTTATTTTTATAAATTAGTAACTTAAAGCTTAAAAGTATATAAAAAAAAGTTACTTTTATTAATATAAGTAAGCTATTATTAAATTAGTAATTTTAATATAATTAATTATAACTAACTTTTATATATTTTATAAACTTTATAAGGGACTTAAGCTATGCCCGAATAACTAAGTTATATAAGGTAATTAGTTATATCCGCGCGCGATGCGCGCGCGGATTGCCTACCCCTATTAGGCGTTATAACCTCTTTTATATAGCTCTTTATAGTTATTCTAAATAATAGAGTTACCTCCTTACAAATAGCCTAGAGGCCGAACTTTTATATAAAATAACTATTATTATAATAGATAACCTTATCTCTTAAAAGGTAATTATTACTTAGCTTTAATAATAGTAAGTAATAATTTCTAAGCTATAAGAGGTTTTATAAGTATAACGTAATATAATTTACTCCTTAACGTAATATTAGTAGCCTTAGCTAGATTTTTCGCTATAGCTATTATAAAGGAAGCCTCTCCTTTCTAGCTTTTTTTTTAATAATAATAAGATATTTTTTCTAGCTTAGCGGGCCTTAATATTATATAAGCTATTAGCAAATTACGCTTTTATTAATAATAATTATAACTAATAAGTTTTCCTTTATTAATATTTATTATTTACTATTTAGTTTAAAGTAGCTTTATTTTTTAAGCGTAATAAGGAATATTAATATAAAGTTAAATTTTTTTTTAAATATTTTAATATTATATTTATTAATCTTTACCGCTATTAAATAGCTATAATAAAGTTAGAAAAACTCTTTTAAGGTACTTTTAAGTTATTCTCTAATTTCCTTATTTATTTTAAGGTAAAATTTTCGCTTTTAAGGGGTATTACGTAAGCGGATAAAATTAAAGTTATATATTTATATTATATATTTACCCCTAAGTTATAATATTATTATCTCGGACGCGATATCCCTTTTAATAATTATATTTTAGCTATAGCTTATATTTATTTTATTATTATTAATATTAAATTATTTTAAATTAAAAATAAAGATTAAATACCTTTTTCTCTTATTTCCCCTTAAGTAGCTTAAGATATTAATATACTTATAATAGATATCCGCTAAACTAATATAATTTTAGCGCGCTCTTTTAGTAGTTAAAAGCGCGGTAAATATAAAAAATAACGCTTAGGACTCCGCTACTCCGCTTTTTATATTTTTATAAAAGAATATAGTAAATAATAAGTTAATAGTTATTATTTACATTATAGCTAAGTAAGCTATTTTATAAGGGATTACTTAATATACTTATTATTACCCTTATCTTTTTCTATATATTTTATAAAAACTAAAAAAGCTAACTAAAATATTTATTTAAATTAGGGAAAAAAATCCCCCCTATATTAAGTTTTTTATAAGGGGAAAGTAATTGCGTTAATTTAATAGATAATAATTTAAAAAACTAATTTATAGATATTATAAGAAATATAAACGCTAGTCCTCTCCTTATCCTTATTCTTATAAATTTTATTATTTTTATTAACGCGTAAGTAAATAGTAGCTATAATTACTACGCTATTATAAGCGAGTCTTAGGTATAATATTACTATCTTTAATATATCCTTTTTCCTACCTTATATATAATCCGTATTATAATTTATACTCGCTATTAGAAATAAGTTTATTTTAAGGAATCCTCCCTAATCCGTTATCTTATTTAGTTTATCGCTAATATCGATAGCTAGTAGATATTTATAGTTATATATATAATCCCTAGCTTAACTTAAGATATAATTCTTAGCTTATTATAGATAGCGCGGTATAATATATCTCTTTATACGAAATAGTAATATTTTATAATTTATTTCGTAAATAACCTTATTATTTTATATAATAAAACGTAAACTTTAAAATATTATATAGTTATTATATTTAGCTTAACCTTTACCGCGTTAATAAAATATAAATCTTATTAATAAATAAGTTACTACTTCCTTATTATAAGCTTATAAGATATTTTACGCGTTTTATAAGTTAATATACTAGCTCCCTTTACCTCCCTAGTTTCTTTACTTTCTAAGGTACTTAACTTTTATAACTTTTTCGATAAAAAGAAAGCTAATATATTTCCCCCTTATTATAATATATACGATTACTATATCTATTTATAATAATAGCTTAATAGATCCCTCTTATTATTATTATAAGGCCCGCTATATAATATACCGCGTAAATATCTCCTTAAAATATAAAAATAAATTACTAACTTAATAAATAAAAGTTAGATTTATACTAGCTTATTATTTATAGCTACCTTAGTCCTTTTTACTAAGAAGCTTAAAGGCGGCTAGTAGTTTTATATTAATTACTATACCTTAAATAAACTTACTAAGTAAGACCGCTACCTCTTACCCCTTATAAAGGAAACTCTATATAATCTTTCTAGCGCCTAATAATTTACTAAGCTTAATATATATGCCGCCTTTTATAAAATATATATCGTAAAAGGTAAGGAATATTTAACTACTTTCTATATATATTTTAAGCTATTTAAATACCTTATTTATCTTTTTAATCTAGCTAGCGCCCTTACTTTATTCTAGCGGTATATTAATATATTTTTAAGCGACTTCCTTAAGGATTTTATAATTACCTACTTTAATAATATTCTTATTTACTTAAGTAGCTTATTTTTAAATTATTAAAAAAAGGTATATATTATTCTTATAAAATTATAATAAGCTAAGCTATATTTAAACCTTAATAAATATATATTTATAACTTATAAAGTTAAATATTTAAAATTTATTATTTATATAAGATAAAAGGTATACTTAGACTTAGCTAAAGTTTCGGCGATTTAGGATTAGGAGGTACTAACTTATATAAAAGGTATACGTAGCTTTATTAGCTTTATAAACTTTTATTATAATTTTATCCTACGGTTTTTTTCCCTTATAGCCTTATTTATAGCCTTTATAAAATATAACGCTCCCTTTAATTAGACTTTAGCTTATTAGAATACTTTTAACTAGCTTAAGGTAGCGTTTATCTCCTCTCCCGCTTTAGCGTAGTAGAACCCGGATTTTAATACCGTTATAGAGGCGGATTATTTAAGTAAGGTAATAAGCGGATACTTTTCTTAGCGTAGCTAAGACTAAGTTTTATAGCTTATAATATATTTCTCTTAGAAGCTTTAGCTTACGGAGCGAAATTATATTATTTATAATAAGGAATTTCTTATTATTATTTACTACCTTAAAGCGTAGTTAGCTAAACTTTATAGTATTTCCTCCTTATTTACTATACTTATAAATTATAAAGCCTTAGAGTATTTTACTATTTTAAAAGCTATATTAGAATATTAAGCTTAATAGGCTAAAACGCTTACTTTTTTTAACTTCTATTTATAATACCGCTTAAGTAAATACGTAACTTATCTTAATATATTATCCCGCTATAATTAAAAGCGATAATATATTACCTTATATTTTAGCTATATTATATAGCCTTTATTTATTTATTCCTTTAAATTATAACTAGTTTAAAGTTAGAGTATTACCCTTATAGCTTTAACCCCTTTTATAAATATATATTTATAGGAATTATAGCTTATAGTATTATAATCTAACCCGCTTTATATAATATAACGTACCGCTTTATAAGAGGGCGCTTAGAAGTTCCCTCTTAAGGCGGGTATAAAAGAGTAAATTGCGGACTATTCCCTTTCCGCTAATAGCTAGCTATAATTCTAGGGCTAACTTTAAATACTTAACTGGGAATTTTTAATAATTACCTTAATCTAAAAAACTTATAATTCGCTACTTATAAGGTATCTTAGAAAGAATATTATATTTATATTACTTTATTATTATTATTACTAAGATAGTATATTAGCTAATATAGCGCGGTTTATATAAAATTATTATTATTATAAGAATTACTTTTAACGCTATTATCGCTAAGGCTTATTATAACCGTTACCGCTACTAGAAAAGTATTAAATAATTATCTTAGTAAACTTTATAATAAACTTACTTATTACTAATTTTTCTTAGCCCTGCTTCCTTATAATTATTACTAATTAGCTATTTAAATACGTATAGCTTAAGGTAATAATATCGATAGAGGCCGAGTATTATATTAGATATTTTATTTATATTTAGTAGCGTTTCTATAATTTCCTTACGGAGATTATATTTAACCGCGGTTCGAACTAAATAAGTTATTTTTAGTTAACTCTTTACTACCTAGTAAATATTAAATAACTTATATTTATAGCTTATTACTTATAAACTAATAGTAATATAAAGCGAATAAACTAAAAAATATAAGCTATCTTTTATTATATAATATTATTCTCTTAGCTTAACTAACCTTTTTACTTATTTACTTACTAGCTTACCTTAAATAATAAAAAATTATTAATAATAAGCGTTAGTTTAAACTACTTATTATATAAATATAACTTTAATCTTATATAATAACTAATTATATATTTTACGCTAATTACTTCCTTAAAAAGGTATACTATTACCTTCGCCTAATATTTATAAGAAAGTATTTAACTTATATAAGTATTAATTATATAAGCTTAGTAAAAATAATAAGATATCTCTAATAGTGCTTATCGCCCCGCGGAATAATTTTAAATTAGTAACTTTATATAGTTAAATTTATAATATATTTATTCTAACCGCCTTTTTAAAAAACTTAATTATTTTAAAGCTAAGTATAAAATCGTTATTATCCTATCTTTTTTAACTATTACGCTTAATATTCTAAAAAATATATATTTTATATTTTATATTAATTTACTTAAGCATGCTATATATAATATACTCTTATTATAAGACCTTACTAATAGCTAGCTTAAACTTTCTTTATAATTTTTAAATAATAACTTATTATTTAATAAATATAAGATTAAAGAAATCCTTATTATAAAAAATACTTATAAGTAGCGCTTATAAAGCTAACCTCCTTATTATTAAGCGTTAATAAAATAGAAAAAATATATTATACTAACTTAGAAGCTATTAGATAGCTTATAATATTATATAACTTTAAATTATTATAAATTCTATTAAGAAGATATTCGTATATATAATAATTTTAGATATATTTTTCTATTTAAACTTAATTAAGTAAATTCCTCCCCCTTTTTAGTAAATTCTTTTTAGCCTATTATACCCCGCCCTTTTTCTATCCTTATCTTTTCTATTATTATTATAGCGCGTTTAGCGTATTCTCCTAACTATCCTCCTTAATATTATTAACCGCCTATACTTAGCTTAAACCGCTATAATTATAAGAGAGTATATTAAGCTTAGATAATAACTTATTATATAAATAATTATAACTTTTAGCTATAAGTAAGGGTAACTATAAAAGCTAATTTAGCTTAGCTAAGGCGCGATAAATTTAGCCTTAAAGCTTAGCTTAATATATTTAGGTATTAAATAGCGTAAAAAACGCGTAGTTAAAGGGGCGGGGGGCGTAAGTTAATAATAAGAGGGCGGTAAGATTAGTAAAAGCTATATAAATATTATAATTAGCCTTAAGCTATTATTAATAATCCTTAGCTTTAGTAGCCGCTTTTTTTTTATTATAAGGTAAGAATATCTTATTATATTTACTTTTATTATTATAAAAATTCTTTATAATAGGAGGCGAATATATTAAAGCTAAAAATATACTAGTAGGAGCGACCCCCCCCTCCTTTATATACCCTTAGGCCTTAAGTTACTAATTTATAAAGACTAACTTCCTAATTAGGAAGGCTTCCCGATTAGGAAAGCTTAAAAAAGGGGTACGTACCTAGGTATATACCGTGCGTAGAGAAGGTACGTAGCTACGTACTTAAGGGTCGAGTAATATATACCCGGAGGCCGGGGAGGTACGTACCGGCATATATAAGCAGTACGCACCGCTACTATTATTATCTTTTCCTTATCTTATCTATCTTTTCTTATCTTTCCTTACGTTATATAGTATTATTATAACTAACGGTTACTTTCTTTATACGCGTAGAGCGCCTAGCCCGGCCCCGAGCCGGACGCGGTCCTACTATATAGCGGGGGGTTTTACCTCTTTTAGGAGGGTTTTTCCTACTTAACTTACCGCCAAGGTTCTAGCAGCTATTTCTATAGCTTTTAGAGTATTATAATAATAATAATAAAGCTAAAAATAATTTACCCTTATTACTAAGCTTAATATTACTAATATTAATATATAGCGTTACTTATTTTATAATAATATATTAATAATATAAGCGCGGGAATAATATTACCGCTAAAAAAGATAAGAGTATTAAAGCTAGATAATTTAAGTAATAAGGATAAGAAGATATTAGTTATAAGGCGGGGGGTAAATTATATAATATTAAGCTATATCTTTAAGCGGTTAGCGTAAGCTTAAAAAGTAAGCGTTAAGATAGCGCGTTAGCTAAAAATAATACCGTTATAAGTATAAGTAGGTATTTAAATAGCTTTATTATTAGTAGCTATATTCTATAAGTTATAAGCGGCCTGCTAAAAGCGTATATTCTTAGCAAAAAAGTACTTTTCTTATAAGTATTTATAATATTAGGAATAGTATACTTAGTAGGCCGCCGCCTAGCTATAAATATAATTAGCTATTTTATTATTTATTAAATTATTTAAATAAAGTATATATATATATAATACTTTTATTAATAGTGCGGTATTTTTATTATCGCTATCTCCTTATATAATATACTCCCTTATAGCGTAAATTAAAGTAAATAAAGCAGCTAATATATTAATATAATAATATAAAAGAGTAATATACTAATAAAAAAAATAACGTAAAGTAATAGCGTAGTAATAGCGTAAAGATAATAAGATTAATATTTTTAAAATAAATAATATATAAAAGAAGAAAAGAAAAGAAAAGAAATGCGTAAGGGAATTTTTATTTTATTTTAACTTATACCCCCGCTAAAGATAGATATACTTTTTTCCTAGGGCGGCGGGGTATATAAGGGATTCGGGCTATACCTAAATAACTAAGTTATATAAGGTAATTAGTTATATTCGCGCGCAACGCGCGCGCAGATCGCCTACCCCTATTAGGCGTTATAACCCCTTTTATATAGCTCTTTATAGTTATTTTAAATAATAGAGTTACCTCCTCGTAGATAGCTTAGAGGCTAAACTCTTATAAACTCTACGCTTTTAATAATATAAATATAAACTTTTTATTTTTATATTATAAGTAAACTCCGCTTTCTTTATTATTTTATAATAATAATAAGCTATACTTAAAGTAACTTTAAGGGGGAGGGTAACGCTATATAAATTAATTATAATTATAAAAATTTTTTATATAAAATATAGCTTTACTCTAAATTATAATAATTTTAAATTTAAAAATTTATTATATTTATTATTTTATTAGAAGCTAAGGTAAATATTAATAAAATTATTTTTAAAAATACTTTTATTTTTTTATAAATAATTATTAAGTAAATAGTAAAGTTTAAAAAAGTCTAAAGAGGCGCCCTTTTTACTCTAACTCTATTAGTTAATAATATCTTTTTAGCTATTATAGCTATAATTTCCTCTTTTTTTTATAGCTTTTAAGGGAGCGGAACTCTTTTAATATAAGCTATAATTATAGCTAGAGCGCTAAATAATAGCTTATAATTTATTTTAATTTTATTATTATTATATTTAAAATTTAAAGCTTTAAAATAATTATAATAAATATTAATTATAAGCTTTATAAACAAAGCTAAGCTTATATAATAAAGAAATTACTTAATATTAATATTATAATAATATTTTAAAATATTATTTATAAGCTTTAGTTTAATCTAAAATAGTATTATATTATTTTTAAGAAAAATATACTTAATTAATAAAGATTATATTTTTATTATAAAAAAATAATAATATAAGCTTTATAATAAAATAATAAAAAAGCTTTTAAAAAAAAATTAAATTTTTAAATAAAATTTTATTAATAAAATTATATATAAAAAATATTATTTATAGATATAATTAAGCTTTTTAATAATAATTATTAATAATATAATAAATATATATTAAATTTATAATAAAAATATAATAATATAAATAAAGATTTTTAATATTAAATTATATATATTAAAAGTTTAACTTTAATATTATTTTAAATATTATTAATTTTAATATACTATTAAATATTATATAATAAAATTATAATATAATAAATATTTTATTACTTTATATATAAAAAGGAAGTTTACTTACTTTATAGCTTATAGGAAAAGATTATATTATTACCTTTTTTATTAAAAATCTTACCTTAAGTAAAGTTAACTTTATATTAAAATAAAAATAATATAAGATTAGGCAAAAATATATATATCTCTTAACCTTAGAGGTTTATAAACTAAAACTTTATATATACCGCCCTTTCTCCCTTTTTAATATTAACCGGAGTTTAGTAATAATAAGAGCAGAAACGCTAAAAAGCGAATATAATAATACCTCTCTTAACTCTTTCTTTAAACTTACTTATAATTTTACTATAATAATTTAGCTATTTTTTAAAATTAGCTATTATAAAGTTTATTATAAGATAATAAAACTTTTATATATTTCTTAGCTATATTAATAAAGCTTTAATTAATTAAATTATTAAGGCTATTTTAATTAATTATTAAAATTTAGTTTATAATAATAATAATAGCTAAAAAGATAAGTAAGCTATATAAACTTTATATTAAACTTAGTTTATATATACTTTTATTATTATAAAGTTTACTTTAAGGGAAATATTAGCTTTTTAATTATTAATTATTAAAGTTTAAAAAAAATTATAAGTTTAAAAAATTACTTATAAGTAATATAATTTTTTATAATTTAAATTATTAGCGTGTAAGAATTACTTATAAGTGATTTATTTAAAAATAACTTAAATTATAAGTTTATAATTCTTATAATTATTTTTAAAAAATATAATTATTTTATATTTAAAATAAAAAAAAAGTAAGTTATATAAAAAAGTTTATTTAATTAAGTATAATAACTTTTTTATAATTTTAAATAATTAAAGTCCTTATTTATACTTAACGCTATAATATTATAAAAATTTAATATTTTTTATTTTTTAAAGTCTAACTTTACTAAGAGAATAACCTTAAATATAAAGTTATAAAGCGGTTCGCTTTTTAGTTTACTATTAATACTAATAATATTTAATAATAAAACTTAAAAGCTTAACTAATTCCGATAATATTTATATATAAGTAAAAGTTAATATAATATTATTACTAACTTTAATAACTTATTTATCGATATTTTTTAAACCTTAATAAATCTTATTTTAAAGTTTATATAAAAAAAACTTATTAAAGTAGTCTCCGCGTAAGATTTTCGCCTTATATAAGGTATCTTTAATATAGCGTTTACTAAGCTTTAATAATATTAATAAGCCTCTAAGAACTTATCTAGCTTATTTATTATTATCTCCTGCGCTATTTAGAAATTAGTTAAAGTTACTTTTTATAAAATAATAAGTAAGGAGTTAGACTCCGCTTTTAAACTTTTAATTTAAGCTAATATAATTATAAACTTTACCCTAAACTCCGCCTCCCTTATAGCGCCCTTTATATAGCTAATTTTAGTAAAAATAAAAAGGGAGGTATTTATATTAGTAAAAAATATCTTAGTAATTAATAAAATTTTAACGCTTATTTCTTAAAATATTTTCCGGAAAGTTAATAAGGCTATAAGCTATTTTATAATAGTTACCGCGCGCTAACTTTTTAGCGGTAATCTTATTATTATATTTTACTTAAAGTATAAGGATTTTATTTTTAAGGATAAATAAATAGCTTAAGCTTTTAAAATAAAAGCTAAGTATATATACTAAATTTATATTATTATTATTTAAAGTATTTAAACTTTAGTAGCTAATTACGATTATAACGCGCTATTTAGTATTATTAGGAAAGTAAATAAAGTTAATATAATCTAAGTAGAAATATTTTAATTTTAATATACTACTAATAGAGAAGCTTTATAAACTTATTTTATAATAAGCTTAAGTAATATAAAAGATATAAATAAGCTTTACTTAAATAAAGTAATTATAAATATAAAAATAATTTATTATAAATTTTATAAAAACTTTATATATTTTAAATAATATTATAAATATTTTTAATTTAAGTATATTACTAAGTATTACTAAAAGCTCCTTTAATATAAATATTATATAGCTACTTTATATAATAATAGAAAAGAAAACTACCTTATATAAAAAGAAAAAAGACTTTATTATTATATTTTATATAAAGGTATATACTTTATATAAGTAAAAGATTACTTAGAGTTTTAAAATAATAAAGCTATATTAAGTTTAGCTTCCTTAATAAACCTCGCCTTTTCTAATTATTATAATTTACTTAATTTTTAGCTTTTACTTAGCGGTAATTTTATAAAAATAGTAAAAGCTTTATTATAGTTTTTTTTAAAAAAGAAAGTATATTTTAAATTTTTTAAAAATACGCTTTAGTAATCTTTTTATAATATATTACTTACTTAAGCTTCTTAAAAAGCTCCTAATTTAATAATATTTATAAAAGCTATAAGCTATATAATAAACTTTATAACTTATAACTAGCTTTATAATAATTTTAAATAAAGTTTATATTAATAAATTTTATATTATTAAAGTAATTATAAATAATTATTCGTAATATTTAATTTTTATAAAAATTATAATTTTATTATAAAATATATAAAAAATTAACCGCTTTATTTAGCTTATTTTATTTAATAAAGAAAGCTATAATATTATCGCTATATAAGAACTTTAGCTTAATATATATAATCGCCTATTATTTTCTAAATTTACTTTTTATTACCTTATTTAAAGTAAAAATAAAGCTCTTTTTTATATATATAAATAATATAAAATTAATTATTAAAACCTTATTATAAAGCCTAACTTTATTAAAATTTCTTTTTATAATAAGCTTTAAATATTTATTATTTACTCCCCGCTATTTAAAATATATATTAGATTTTTCTTATATTTATTACTTTCTCCTCTCTTTTTATATTTTACTTTTACCTCTACTCTGCTAGTTATTTTTAGCGATTTTCACGCTTATTACCCCTTTTAAGACTTTTATAAATATACCTCCTTTTACTTTATAAAGCTTCTCTCCGCTTTTTATTAACTCCGCTTTAAACTTTTTACTTTTTCTTATAAGATTATTTAAAAAGTATATAAATAAAGGGCTAATATTATTAACTTAATTTAAAATACGCTTAATTATTATTTTTTTATATTTTAGCTTAAATTTTAATTTTCTTAGCTTTAACTATATTTTTTAGTTTATATTATTTATTCCCTTTTTTTTTAAATTTAACTTTAATATTATATTAAAAATATTTTAATTTTAATATCTTATAAATAAAAATAAAAAACCGCCTATTACTTTTTATTATTAAAGCGGAGTTTATAATAAATATTAAAAAGCTAATAATATAGCTATATAAATAATTAAATATTATAGCTAGCTTAATAATTTTAAAATTACTTTAATAATATAGTTTTTATTTATATTTATAATAAATTTTAAAAGTTATTTTTATAATTTTAAATATAAAATATACTAAGTAATATTAATAAATATAGCTAAACTTTAATAATTAATAAATATATTAAAATACTATAATATAATAAAGATTATTTATTAGGAAAGAAAAAAAATAATTAAAGGCGATTTTTTACTTTTATATATAGCGATTTTAATATTATATAATTTATAACTTAGTAAGTAAAACTTTATAGCTAAGCTTTTCTAAAGCTTATATATACTCCTTTTTTTAATAAAATATAAACTTTACTTTTTAATTATTTTCCTTTAAAAAATTAAAGCTCCTAGCTTATAAGTTCTTTCCTTATCTTTTAGAAAATACTTTATATTTTCCTATATTTAACTTTTTCCCCCTAATAAATATTCTCTCTTAAGTTATTAAAAATAAAGTTTATTTTATTATTTTTAATATTATATTATAAAAATCCGCTAAGCTTAATAATATCTTTATTAGCTTCCTAAAAAATTATAAATAACCTTTTATAGTAATCTTAACTAAGCTTTTTTAAAAATATATTATTTATAGATATTTCCTTACTTAATATTAAACTTTTAATATTATAATTTTTTAGAAAGTAAGAAAAAGCTAAGAGGTTTATTAAACTTTAAGCGGCTACTATCTTATCTCCCTTCTTAATACTATAAGTAAGATTTTTAAAATTATAATAGTAAAGAAAATATCTTATATAATAAAGTCCGCGGGAATCTTATTATAAAGTTAGATAAGTAACTAGCTTAATTAGTTTATTAATAACGCTTTACTCCTTTTAATAAAGTCTATTTTAAACCTCTATATATAACCTTTTACGAAAATAAGATAGGACCCGTTACTTAATCTTTCGCTCTTTATTATATATTTATTACCGAGAAGGAGTTAATAGCGCCCGCGGCAGCTTCGGCCGGGGCCTAAGAGGTAGGCGACGCGCTTATAGTTATAGATAAGGGTACGCGGGGACTAAGATAATCCCTATAATACCCCTAATCTAGCTAAAGATAATATAATAGTAGCGTTAGAATAGGAGGAGAAGCGGAGTAAATATAGGACCTTTATAATAGCGATATAAAGGAAGCTTATAATAAACTAGCCGCGGTAGTGCTTATTATAGCGTTCTCCGACGCTTAGAATATTATAATAGCTTTTAGAGCTAAACTCCGTAAGAAATTCGTAACCCCCCCGGACTAGAACGTTACCTAACTTTTACCTAACAGGCCGCGAATATAGCACTAAAGTGCGAGGCTATATTAGCTACGAAATAACTTCTTAATAAAAATATAATAGTTATATTCTATTTAGAATATAAGAGATAAGTAAGCTTAGTTAAGTAGATTTTTATTATTTTTAGTAAGAGGGCAGTTTATAGCTAGAAAACCTTCTCTATTATAGCGAAGGGAGTATAAGTAGGGGCTACTTATAGTAACTAAAATATACTCTTATAATAAATTAAGAAGTATAATAAAGTTAATATTACCTAAATTTAAGCGCTCTAGCCTTATAGCGAGGAAGCTATATATACTTATATTATCTTAAAAATTATTAATATAATAAACGCTAATAAACTTATATAAAATAGCTTAATTATAAATATAAAAATCTCTTATATAAAAGTTTATAATAATATAATATAACTTTAATAATATTATTAATATTACTAATATAAATATATAGCAAAATATTACTAAAAGTAGCTATATTATAAAATATATATAGCTATAATATATTTAGAAAAGGAGAGTATATATCTAGCTTTTACTAAAATTAATACTAAAAACTATATTTTATATAAAAGAAACTATATCTTATAATCCCGAAACTACTTTACCGTAAAAATATACTAAAATTAAATATATAATAATTATATATACTAACCTTATAAGTTTTAAAATTATTTTTAGCTAACTTAATCTTAAACTAATAATAGCTTTATTAAAGTTTAATCTTAGAAGCGGTTATATATAGCCCTTATATAGTTATAAGCTATATTTTACTTTAATATAAATAATAAGCTCGCCTTAATATTAAAGAAGGGCTAAGGCGGGAGCGGCGCTACCTCTAAACCTTATAGCGGATAGGGTAGCGGTAAAGCTTAGGGAACCTATCCTCCCCCCCTTACCCTTTCCCCTTTTATTATACCCTCCTCCGCCCCCTCCCCCGCCCCTTTTTCCGCCCCCTCCTTTACCTTAATATAATCGTAAATTTTTACCTCTTTTACTCCTAATAAAGATTAAAACTTTTTTTTAAAATATATAAAAGTATAACTATTTTATTTATACCGCGCTTCGTAGCTTTATTAGCTATAATCTTATTTATTTATAGGAATTATAACGTAACTAATTTAAACGCTTTTTATTTCTTAATATTTTATTATATAAACTTATAAATTTTAATAACTAAGCGATTTTTTATATTTATAAATAACTAAACCCCTCCTTTTAAATATTTTTTATTATACTTAATATAATTTCTATTTTTTTCTATATTATACTTTTATTATAAATTATATTTATTTACTTACTCTTATTAGTAATTTAATCTAGCCCTCTCTTATAGCGTAACTTTCTTTACCTTAACTTAACCTTAATAGCTACCTTTTTATATAGTAACTTTAACCTTTATTACCCCTTATAAGATTACTATAAAAGGTCCTCCCTTAAAATAGCTAACTTCCTTAATCTTATAACTAGCCTCTATTTTAGATTTATTACGCTTCTAAGCGAAGTTACCTAAGAAATATATAATAAATAAACTAATATTATTAACTTAGCCTAAGCTACGCTAAATTACTAAGCGATATATTAAGAAAATAACCTTAACTTTATTAGCTCCGACTATATTTTATAAGTTATCTATATAAATATTAACCTCCGCCCTAATATTATATTAATTAAGATTTAGCGCTCTTTTTACCTAAATATACTTATAGCTAAGGTATAAAACTAACTTAAGCTTAAACTATATTATATTTTTATACTTAAAAACTTAAAAGGAGTAGTTACCTTATTATATAAATAGCTAGAAATAATAGTAAAAATTATAATATTATTATATATTTATATATACCTTATAATATAAAATTAATAAAATTAAGTAATAGTAGCTATTATAGCGGCTACTAAGCGGGCTTAAAAATATTAAAAAGCTAACTTTATTAACTTTTACTAATAAGATTATTAGAAAGTAATAAAAGTATAGAAATCTATAATTAGCGCGGCCTATTATAGCGCTTAGCGTAATTTCCTTAATAGTATTTTAATAAACTTAATAATATTTTAAATAATAAAATATTAAGCTTAGCTTTAAAGCTAGGCCTTACCGGAGCTTATATATATACTAATATTATAGAAAAGCCCTAACTTAAACTTAATATTTACTTTTTCGGATAAAGCGATCTTACTTAGCTAATAATTTTTCCCTACTCTTACCGCCTTAGCCCCTCCTCTTACTTTAAATAAACTTTTCCCTCCTTTCTATATTAAACGCTTAATTACTACTAATAATATTTATTTTACCTTTTTCTTAATCGCCTTATAGAAATCTGCCGGCCTTAATAAGATCTTAGTTAGGTTCCTAAAAAGATATAAACCCCCTTTTATCTAAGTTTTTTAAAAAATCTTCTAAAGCTATATTAATAGCGGCTATTTCTTATTATAATTTAAAGCTTTTAATATTATAATTATCTATAAAATAAATAAATTACTAGCTATATATTATACCCTAAGTAAGTATAGGCTAATTTCGCTTTTTAATATAATAAGGAAAGTTTTAAAAATAATTATTACTAGGTAAATAGTATTTATAGCGGAAATAGCTAATATCCTCTTAAATAGCTAAATAAGTAATAAGCTATAACGCTTTACCGATACTATAATTTTTATATTTACTAAAATTATTAAGATTATTTAAAACTAAGGCGGCACCGCCTTATTTCTCCTCCTAAACTTTATTAAAGCTTTTAATTATATTTTTTATAATAAGCTAATAGTTATTCTTAACTATTTAAGCTTTCCCGAATAAGTTATAGCGTTTATTTATTCTTATCTTATTACTAAAACCTTATAACTTAAGTTTAACTATAAGCTTAGTAACGCTTTCCTAATTTAGTAAAAGGTTTTTTAAAAATCCCCTATATTATTAGTCCTTTTCCTATTATATATATCTTTACTATACTAATATTTAAACTTAGTAACTAAACTATTTATAATAAATTTTACTAATAATACTGATATATTTAGTATTAAATATAATAAAGCTTAGGTACTCCTTTAACTTAAGCGGGTATAGCGAATTTATAAATAATAAGCTTTTAAGTATAAAATAACTTTTTAGCTAGCTAAAAGTAAGTTAATATATTTTACGAAAGCTAAAAAAGTAAATATAACTTAGCTTTAGCTTAGTATAAAGATAATATAGCTTATATAAAAAGCGAGACTCTTAGGGGTCTAGCTATATTATAAACTTTAATAAAAATCTTATTTTTTAAAACTTATTACTAAACTTAAATACTAATACCTAGCCTTTACTAAGATTACTATATTAATATAAGGTTATATTTTATTAAAAATAAAAAAGGTATATATTAAGGCTATTAGATTAGTAATTATATTTAGTATATTTTAGTTCGCCCCGCTTATATAATTAGGGGGGAAACTATATAGCTTTATTATAAAAGCGCTAGCTATAAAATAGTTTAAATACTTAAAAGTTATTATTAAAGCTTATAAGGCTACCTCTTTTTATTATATCGAAGTAAAGGCTTTTATCCCCCCCCTTAACTTATACCTTATTTACTAGATAGCTTATATTTATTACCGCTTTTAATATATAAATATAGTAAACCTTATCTATACTATAATAAAGAAAGCTACTAAGTAAGTTAGATATAAGTATAAGAGGCGCCCTTATTAATAGAGATATTAAATATTATAAAACTTAGAGGAATTTTATAAAATATAGATTAAACTTAAACTAAAGGCTAGATATACGTAACGTAATTTTAATATTAAACTTTAAGAAAAGTAGCTCCTCTAATAATATTCTTAAGAAAGTAAGCTTAAAAAATATAGGTAATTTTATAGCTACCTTATTAATAAACTATTATAGCTTAAAGCTAAAACTACCTTATATATTTACGAAAAACTTCCTAAGTTTATTAGTATAATATTTATATAATTTTAAATTAAATATATTAAATTTAATTTTTTTCTCTAAGCTTATAAAGTCCCTAAGGTAATTTTAAAACGCTACTTTTATAATAATAGCGATAAAATAATACTATATATTTTTCTTAACTATACTTTTACTTATAAAAATAAGCTACTTTTTAACGCTAACTAGTAACTAATATAAAACTAATATAATTTTACTAAAGTACTTAATAACTTTTAATTTATAGCTAAACTTATATATTAGTTTCTTTTACTTAAATAATTACGCTAATTTAACTTTATAATATTACTTTACGAAGGTAAAATAGATAAAGGAGATAAAGCTTTTAGCTTTATAATAAATATATAAAAACCGCTTTATAGCGATAACCTTATTATTTATTTTACTAGCTACTTACTTAGCTTTAAAGCTAAATTATTTTAACTATATATAAAATATTAACTTAATTATATAAAATATAAAATTAACCGCGCTTATTATAGCCGTAGCTTTAGCTATAGCCTTAACTTTAATTATAACTATAAGCGTAAACTAAAGCTACTTACTTTTTTTTTACTAATAGCTTCTCCTTTTTATTAAATATAATATAGTTATTAATTAGTATTATAAAGTTTTCGTTATTAAATATATTATTAATTAGACTATCTTAAATAAAATTAAAAATCTCCTTATAAGGAGGCGGCGTAATTATAATATAAGCGCTAGTAATATCCTCCCTAGCGGTAAAGGTAACCTTAACGCTTAAGGTAAGAGTAGTTTCGGGCTTACTAAGCTTATTAGCTTCTAACTTAGACTTAGACTTAATAGGTACTAAGGCGGAAGCGGAATTAGGAATAGGAGGCGGAGTATAAAAGATAGGAGGATAATTAGTAAGAGAGGGGCTTCCTTATAAGCGCGCGTTATTCTTAATAGTATAATAAATATAATATAACTTTTTAGTTAATTACTTAAAAAAGTTAATTACTTATATATAAAAAATACGCTATTTTTATACTTAAGCTAATATAATAATAATAAGTTAATTAACGCTAGTTAAATTTTTAGTTATTTTAATAATAAAATTCTCCTTAATAATAAAAAGCTATAAGCTTTAAAATAATACGTAGCTAGCGGCCGCTTATATAACTTAATTAGCGTAAATATTATTATAATATATAATAGCGTATATCTCTTTAACGCGCTAAATTATATTTTTTTATTACGCTTATTAATATAAAATTTACCGTAAACTTAATATAACTTTAATATTACTTACTATTTAAGTATTATAATTAAAGCTTAGCTAGTAAGTAATTTTAATTATAGCGCAAATAGCTTTAGCTATAGTAGGATTATTAATTAGCTAATACCTAGTATAATTATTTATATATTTAATATAAGCTATACTTAGATAGTTTACCCCGGTTATTAGTAAATATAAACGTAC
The DNA here is from genome assembly GCA_003339415.1 of Ophiocordyceps camponoti-saundersi (nom. inval.). Taxonomy (NCBI): domain Eukaryota; kingdom Fungi; phylum Ascomycota; class Sordariomycetes; order Hypocreales; family Ophiocordycipitaceae; genus Ophiocordyceps; species Ophiocordyceps camponoti-saundersi. The sequence goes on along the minus strand of PDHQ01000184.1, from coordinate 8,598 downwards.
GCTAAGGCTAAGTATTTACTTTTTTATACTTAATAAAGGTCTTTAAAGCTAATAAGCGTACTAATATACCTTATATAAGATACCGCTTAAAGAAAATTAAGTTTAGTAGGTATTTTACTTTAATATAACTTAGCTATAAACTAATTACGCGTACTAAGGATTACTTATATAATTAAAATTACTAAAAAATAACGAGATAATAATAGCCCGCTTATATTAGTAAAAGCGACCCCCCCCCTCCTTTATATATTTTTAGGCTTTAAGTTACTAAATTATAAAAACTAACTTTCCGATTAGAAAAGCTTCTTAATTAAGAAAGCTTAAAAAAAGGGTATATACCTAAATATATACTATATATAAAGAAGGTATATAGCTATATATTTAAAAGTTAAGTAATATATACTTAGAAGCTAGGGAGGTATATATTAGCACGTATAAGTAATACGTACCGCTACTATTATTATCTTTTCCTTATCTTATCTATCTTTTCTTATCTTTTCTTATATTATATAATATTACCGTAATTAACGGTTACTTTCTTTATATACGTAGAGCGCCTAGCCCGGCCCTAAGCTAGACGCGGTTTTATTATATAGCGGGGGGTTTTACCTTTTTTAAGAGGGTTTTTCCTACTTAACTTACTGCCGAGGTTCTAGTAGCTACTTCTATAGCCTCTAAAGTACTATAATAATAATAATAATAAAGTTTATTTATATTATTTAAAGTTTTTAAAGCTTCGCTTCTTTTTTAATATTAAATATAATAAGCGCTTTTAATTATATTTTATACTCTAAGCTAATAAGAATCCTTAACTTTTTTAGCTTTTTTAAATAAATTATAGCTTTCCTTTACTTTTACTTTTCTAATTATACCTCCCGCTTAAAAGTTAATAATAAATTATTAAACCTTTTCCTTATTCTTATTAGAGTTTTTTAAAGCTTCTTACTTTTTTTAATATTATTTATTTTATATATTTTATTTTTTTATAAACGCTTAGAATAAATAATTAATATATTTACTATTAGATTTATAGATAATATTAATATTTTTAATACTAAGCGTACTTTTACTTAAGTTTACTATTAGCTTAAATAAGCTTAAAATATTTATTATAACTAAATAATAAAGTATAAAATAACCTTTTAGCTATTTAAAAATAAGCTTCTTTATTTTATAAAAGCTTACTTTTTTAATATAACTTTATTAATTCTTAATAAGAATATTATTTAATTTATATAAAAGGTATATATATTTAAAGTTTAGATTTACCGTAAACTTTAATTAAAGCTTTATATTAATTATTTTATAAAAAAGCTTGCTTATTAAAAGCTAGCCTTAACTAAGCTTACCTTATATACTTTAAGCTTTTTACTTTTTTAAGTAAGGGAGATTTATACTAAAAATATTAAGTTTATAATTACTTTTAGCGTTATAATTTACTCCGCTTTAACCTTACTAAGTAAGGAACTTTAAGGCTTTATTTTTTAATAGCTAGCTATAACTTAGTTTTAATACTTTTATATTATTTTTAAAGTATACTAAGTAATTTTTTCCTATTATATTAAGTTTAAAACCTTTATCCCTTTTATTAATATTTATATATCTTACCGCGCTACTTATAATTATTAACTCCTTTATAATAAAAACTTATAGCTTATATTTACTTTACTTTTAAGAAAATTACTATATATCTCCGCTAATAATATAAAAGTTAGCCTTACCTTATATTTATTTTCCTTAAATCCCTTTAATTTTTTTTACTACTTAAGTGCGGATTTTAAATATTTTCTTTTAATCTTTTAAAATTCTAAAAGCTTATCTTTATAAAAGATAATAGCTCCGCTAAAACTTTAGAAAAAAAAAGCTTTAAAAATATAGCTAGTTTTTTAGATATTTTACTAATAAACTACCTTAACTAAAACCTAATAATATTTTATAAATTTATTAAAGTTTTCTAAAATTCTTAAATAATACTTTAACTTAGCTTTATAATAGTAAAATTAGCTTTAATAAGTTTCTTTATACTTATAATATTTTTATAATTATAACCCCTTATTACTTTTATAATAATAGGGAAAATAAAATAGTAGCTTATTTTATTTTATATTATAAATTAATTATTTATAAAAGGACGCTTTTACTTATATTTTTTAGTAGTTTAATTTAAAATAATAAAAACTATAATAAAGCTCTTAGCTATAAAGCTATTATAAGCCTTTTTATTTTATAATTTATTTACTTATAACGCTTTTATTAATTTAAAGTTTTTTATTATTTTATAATATTTAAATATATTAAAATATTTAAATATAAAGTTTAAGCGTAAAAAATAGTTTTTAATATTTTTATTATATAATTATTACTATTTATTTACCTTATATTTTATTTTTAACTTTTTCTTTAATTTACTTAGCTTTACTTAGCTTATTTACTTTTTTTCTACCCTTACTATTAGTTAAGTATCCTTCCTAAGCTGAATAAGTAGCTAGAGTTATATTATAAACTTTTCGTAATAGAGATACTAATAAATTAAACCTAAAATATATATATTATATTAACTTAGATAATAGGGTTCGGGTAACTTATCTAAATTATATAGCGTATAGGAATATTATATTTACTATATAATATACTCCGGCTAATAGAGTTATAAAAGATTAAATAATAACTTTATTTATAACTTATCTCTCTCTTAAAAAGTATAAAAAAGTAAGTATATTATATATACGTTCTTCTTTCTACTAACTACCTCCCTATCCTCCTCCTATATTAACTTCGTATATTATATTAATATTATATTAGTCTCGGATTAGTATTATTTTAAATTTAACTCCTCTTTATATATATCCCTAACCTTTTACTTTATTTATATAAAAATAGTTATCTTTATAATATATACTATACGTATTTAACGCGTATTATATTCCTAAATAGCTAGCAATATATATATTCTAATATTAGTAGCTTTTCTTTTTATAGTTAGGAATATATATTTATCGAGTAGGTAGTTTAGGTATAACTAGGTTCTTTTAATAGCTCTCGTAAATTAAATTATTTCTCTACCTCTAAGGACTTATATAGTTTAAAACTAGTAGATACTCTTACCTTACTAATTTATAAATAAACTTAAGTTAATATTATACTAATATTTAATATATTTCTTAATAATTCTAATATAATTTCCTAAAATAATATATATTAAGCTATATATTATATCTCCCTATTATCTATATTTTATAAATAATAAATAAAATCTAAGTAATAAACTTAACGCTATATATTATCGCTAATATAAAGCTTAACGCTATATATTATCGGCTACCGCTATAAGCTAGTCTCTTAGCTTAGTAGCTTCTAAACTAAGAGATTAGTAAGTAACTCCCTTAAATATAATATAAGCTAGCTATAGGGATATTATTAAGGTATTTTATTTTAGAGATCTTCGGTAAATACTAGCTACGTAAGGGAGAATCTCCCTTATTAATTAGTAAACTTTTATAGTTAGTAAGGGTTATCTCCTTCTTATAATACTAAGCGTTTTTATATTATAATATTCGTAATTCCGCTAAGTTATTATAGTTTTTATATTATAATACCCCTAAGGTAGCGTAATTCTTAACCTTAAGAGTACCGTAATCTTTTAATAATATTCTTTTTTTAGTCTAAGGATTAGAGAAATAAAGAATAAATATAATATAATATACTAAATAAAGAACGTAATACTTAGTAAATTTTTACTAAGTTATTTACGAAAAATAGATAAGAAAGACTAAGGTAATTATAAAAAAAGAAAGGAAAAAAAAATTTTTAGAGAGGGGGGGGGGGTATTTATACTTAAGAGGTACGTACCTTTTATATTTATAAAAAAAGTTAATATATACCGATATACTACTTATAAGAGGGGTAAGTATATACTTTATTTAATAGGGTAAATTAGTAACTTAGTATCTTACTTATAAATTACCCCGCACTTAAGCTTCTTATTCCTTTTCTTTTTTTTTTATTTTTATTATTATTATTATTATTATTATTATTATTATTATTATTATTATATATAAGAAAGTAAGTTTAAGTTAATCTTAAGTTAATATCGTAGTAAGCTTTTACTAACCTTAACTTAAGATTTATTATATATTAGGACCGCCCCCTTATATACTTACCGCTCTACGCGGTTATTAGATTATTATTTTAAGTCCTAAGTTTAAGAATAATATTAATAATAATAATATTTTTAAAACTTTAATTCGCTAGCGGCGTAAAAGTATATTAATTCTAGCTCTAATTTATATTAGCTATAAGTTAAGATTAACCCGGTTTCTAATATACTCTAAACTTAGCTTTAAATATATATTACGCGCGTCCTATTCTTATCTCCTTTATACGCCCCTTATAAGCTCTTTTTATAATATCTATAATTACTTTTTATCCGCGTCCGCGAATATTATTACCTATATTAATAGTAATACTTATTATATTTTATTAAGTATAACTTACTAAGCGTAATTTTTTTACGTTCCCGCCGCCGCTTACGCTATTATCTTAAGCGTAGCGTAATAATATTAAATATAGCGATATTAAAAAAGTACCCCTATACTAAAATTATATTAGCTATATAAGTAAGTAGGAGCTAGCTATTAACACTTATTAGGAATAAGTATTTTAGCTAATAACCGCTTACTATTAGTACGCTAAAAAGAGTATTTAATATAATAATATATATATAGCTTATTAAAACTTAACTTTATATAAACTAATACTAACTTAATAAACTATCCTAGCTATTATTACTTTTACGTAAGCTTTTACTATATTTATAAGCGATAATACGCTTTTATATAAAAATTAATATATTAAAATAAATCTAATAATAATCTAATCCCTATTTATATTTAAGTCGATATTTAACTAATATTACTAATATAGTAATATTACGCGGCTAGCCTTACGCGATCGTTACGCGTCGCGCCCTCCTAAATATCTACGTTAGGAGTAGAGGTAAAGGACTTTAATTTTAAAGATTTTACTTTTTCTTTTCCTATTATTTTTATCTTTTATTATTTTTATTTTTTATATATTATTAAATTAACTTAATTATAAGAGACTTTTAGTGCTAAACTTATAAAAGCTTAATAAATAATAGTTACGGAGTAACTATTAAAACTAATTTAAGGTTAATAAGACTTTAGGTTAAAATCGAAGTAAATTTTTAAAAATCCTAAACTAAAAGTAAAGAGAAGAAAAAATAGATAATATTAACTTATAGTAAGTTATCGCTAAATATTAAAATATTTAAATTATTAAGTTACTAACTAAATATTAGTTAAAATATATTTATATATTATTAAAATAATAATTATAGTTTCCTAGGAGTTAGTATTTTAATAAATATTTATTATCTAAATTACTTTTCTATTTCTAATTTAAACTAAGGTTAAATAATAATAAAGCTAGCATTTTAGCTTATATTAGTTAACTAAGTTTAAAGTAATAAAAGGTAATTAAGTCCGTAATATAACTTAGCTTTATTACTAATTAGTATTAGTTAGGTATCCTTCCTAAGCTAAATAAGTAGCTAAAGTTATATTATAAACTTTTTATAATAAAAATATTAATAGATTAAACTTAAAATATATATATTATATTAACTTAGATAATAAAGTTTAAGTAACTTATTTAAATTATATAATATATAAGAATATTATATCTATTATATAATATATTTTAGCTAATAAAGTTATAAAAAATTAAATAATAATTTTATTTATAACTTATCTTTTTTTTAAAAATATAAAAAAGTAAGTATATTATATATACGTTCCTCCTTCTACTAACTACCTTCTTATCCTCCTCTTATATTAACTTTATATATTATATTAATATTATATTAGTCTTAAATTAATATTATCTTAAGTTCGACTCCTTTTTATATATATCCCTAACCTCCTACTTTATTTATATAAAGATAGTTATCTCTGCAACGTATGCTACGCGTATTTAACGCGTATTATATTCCTAAGTAGCTAGTAATATATATATTCTAATACTTACTTTTTATTTTATCCTTTACGCCCGATTACGCTTTTAATTTTTATAAGCTTATCTTTTAAGCTATTATTATTACTCTCCGCTACGCGCTTTAATACCGCTAATATAAACTTTATAGAAGGGGATTCGGGTATTTAAATAAGGTCTAGCTTTTACTTTAGTTTTTTTATAGCCCTTATTATTTTTACTTTTACTAACTCTTTTTTTGCCCCCGCTTTTATTTCCCTTACTATATTTTTAACTATCTCCGCGCTTTTAGCTTTTTTTACCCCGCTAGCTATCTTCGCTTTATTTATTTCCTCCTCCGCTTCGCTTACCTTTTTATCCCCCTTAAATATTATTTATTTTAACTTACTTCTTAATATTAATATAATAAAAATAAGCGATAAAGCTATTACTCCTTTATTTACTTTTAGCTTTATTTTTAATAATAACTTTACTAAATTTAAGTTAAGCGTATAATTAAGCTTAAATATATTATTTAATATATATTCTAATTAATTTATTTTAATATTATTTATAATTTATTATTTAATATTATATTTTATTTTATAAATACTATATAATATTATAGCTTAAGTATTATAATATTATTAAAATAAAAGTAGATTTTTATTATAAATTTTAATAATATAATTTTATATAGCTAAGTAATTATTAGCTTAATAATTATTATAGCTTTTATTACCGCTACTATTATTATTATTATTATTATTATTATTATTATTATTATTATTATTATTATTATTATAAACTCCTTTATTATTATTATTATTATTATTACGGACTTCTTTATTATTATTATTATTATTATTACGGACTCCTTTATTATTATTATTATTATTATAAACTCTCTTATTTTTATTACCCTTAACTTTACCTCCGCCGCTTTTTTTAGCTTTAATTCCGCTATTATTATTATTTTTACTTCCGCTTTAGTAAAAGTATTTATTTTTATTATCGCTATTATTACTATTATCGCCGCTATCTTTACCGCTACTTTTTTACCGCTCCGCCCTTTATTTTACTTATTTTAATAATATTCTCCTTACTTACGGTAAGTATTCTAAAATATAGCGAGACTAATATATATAACTCCTAAAAAAGATTAATAGTTATAGCTATAAAAAAGGTAAATAAAATAGCTATTAGAGCGGCTACTTTTATTAAAGCGTTAGCTTTAGTTAATATTATTATTATAATAAGTTAAAGCTTTAACGCTTAATTCCGCTTTTAAGTATAGCGTAAATTAGCTTAAAGTTACTTTTATTATTTATTATTAGCTAGCTTTAAACTTTATTTTACTTTATTTTATTTTATATTTACTTATAAGCTACTTAGTTATCCTTTTTTATTAATATATTTAGCTATTTTTATAATTATTATATATAATTTATCCGAAGAAATTTATAATTTAATTAATATTTAAGCTTTAACCTTACTTTTAACTTTACTTTTAGCTCCGCTTACTTTTTAATATTTATATTAAGCTTTTATATAATTATAATAATTAGCTAATTAAAAGCTTATATACTTTATTAACTGTATATATAATTATATAATATAATATTATTTACTTTATTATTTTTAATATAAAACTTTATATTTAGCTAAATAAGTAATATATATAATATAAAAAAAATTATAAAGCTTTTTATAAATAATTTTAAATATTATAATATTATTATTTTATTAATATATAGCTATATAATTATTATTATTATCTTTTTATTATAAAAATTAAAAAAAAAGGAAAAGTTAAGGGAGGGGGTTAAAAATATACTTTCTTCTAAAAATAATTAAAAAAAAAAGAAGTAGAAAAGAAAAAAATATACCCCCCCCCTAATTATTAATAAGTAATAAAATAGCTATTTTACTTTTCCGCCTTATTTCCTTAAATTTTCCCTCCTCCGCTTTACGTTATACCGCCTTATATTATACCGCTTTACGCCGCCTTATATTACCTTATATTACTTTATATTATACCGCTTTACTATTTCCCTCCGCCCTACGCCTTATAAACTTTCCTTTCTCCGCGTTCCTTTCTTTATCTTATTTTTTTATATTATCTAAGATTACTTTTAAGCTATAAGCTTATTATATTATATTACCGCTAGCTATTACTATATTTTTATATAAGCGTATAGTAGCTTTTTTCTTATATAGTTAGGGGGTTTTATTTTATTTTAGGGGATTTTTCTTACTTAATATATTATAAAAGCTTTAAATATTATTAAGGCCTTCAATATATAAATAATATATAAAAAGGTTTTTATATAGAAAATATACTTATAAAAAATAAAAAAATTTAAAAAAGAAAATATAATAAGAAAAATTAATAAATAATAATATAATAATATAAATTATAATAATATAATAATATAATATTATAAATTATAATAATATAATAATATAATAATATAAATTATAATAATATAATAATATAATAATATAATAATATAATAATATAATAATATAATAATATAATAATATAATAATATAATAATATAATAATATAATAATATAATAATATAATAATATAATAATATAATA